>VYZW01044395.1:124722-270394 GCA_013401315.1 Balaeniceps rex | reverse complement strand
CGGGGGCCGGCGTGGGCTGGGCTGCGAAACCGGGGCCGTCTCCCACCTGCGTGTCTGGCCCCCGAGCGCCGGAGGTGTCCACCACCGCACCCCCCGCCCCCCCCGGCAGGGAGGCGTCTGTAAGGCACTTCAGGAGCTCCCAGTGCCTCCTCGCTCTGACACCAAAGTACACGCGTTGTCTTGGCCCGTTACAAATCATTTACATGTTCAGGAATATGCTGGAAAGCCCAGTTCTTGATGGCTCTCTGACAGCTGATGGCGAGAGATGAGCTAGCTGGAGGTGGCCGGCTCTTAAAAATTTGTTTTGCGAATGCTTACAAATTTTGCAAAGCCAGCAGGTAAATACATAAAACTAAGTGCTAGGAAAATGTCTGTATTGCAAGCAAAACTGCAGCGAAACTTCAGGTTGCGCATGCTGTCCTAGCTCCCACGCTGATGGAAGAACAGCCCATCCCTGACTAATAGTTCTCTCGTTCTCTGGCTTTTGGAGGAAGTATTTGCATTTCAGAAACCAACGATGTATTTAATTTATTGGGTTTGCGTCTTTTTTGTTCAGATGGGTTTCACTGTGATACGTTAAAAGAATGTGCTAGCACGATCCAGTAGTCCAGCTAAGTTAAAAGAAGGTTGGGAGGAGTTGAGTGCCTTGATGCAGCATCGTACCGACTGATGCCGTTTTCAAATTCGTGTATCAAAAATCTGTTACATTCGTTCTTTTCACAGCAATAGATTCCACTCTGCCTAAGACAATCTTTACCTTTCCCAAACATTTTACTCTAATTCTGTATTTTGGGACCCAACCTTTTCAAGGTAAGCCAGAAATCCATGCAGTCGTCTTACAAACTCTGGTATTGTGCTGTAGTCTAGTGATATCAAGAAGTAAGCTACAAAAATAAAATCGCTTGCCTTTGTCTAGTCTTCTGCAGAATTAAGGCTATTTTCAGTTCCTCTTCTTATGTCTCATAAGCGAGACACCAGACGATCTGAATATTTAATGAGTAGTAAACCAGAAGTCTGTACATAGTAAAAGTAGCAAGTATAACACACATTTTTAATAGCAACATAGACAGGTACTTATCTGAAAGAAATTTAAACAATTTAATTTCACAAAATTAATAAACATTAATTATATGTAAGCACATCTGCAAGCTATTCATAATGTAAAAAGATCAAAATCAAACAAAGCTTTCCAAGTATAAATAAACCTGTAGAGTTGAGGATAAAAATTGATACAGGCATTTAGAAAAAGCATTTTGGCTCTATTCCAACCAAGAAAACAGTTCTGGTCTTTCACTCCAAAACCTAACAACCTGGTGGCACACTGGTGCAATAATTCAGAAGACAATGTAAACAATGAAAATGTGGGTGCCATAACTCTACTTACAAAGGCAATCATTAAACATATAGCACAAGCTTTTGCATCTAATAAGTAAGGAAGAACGTTTTATCTCTAGATTGAATGTTTATCCTCTTTGAGCCTATAATACAGGAAACGTATTGAAAAATATGATAGGTTTTCCAGTTTTGCCTCCTCAGCCAAATTTTGATTAAGTGTAACCAGCAGCTATCAAGAGTTACTGACCAGTAAATATCACCCTGAAATTCCATAGTTACCTACAACAAGGTCTGCCAGTGACTTTCAAGGAGTGGCCTGTCCAACTGTGTCTCCTCAAACAATACATCAGCAATAGAGACAGCACTGACATGCCTCCAGTCTAGAAGAATTCAGTCATTTTCCACTAAATCCCCCATAAATGTTTTGTTTTGTCTGCAGGTGTCTTTCCTATAACTGTTACAAATGTATTAAATTCTAGAAGAAAGTTCTTGTCTTTTTCACTGAAGCATGTCCACTGCACAGGCTGTTCCCTTTACAAAAAAAAGTCATCACTCCTTTCAGGTCTTACACGAAGCTGCTCTTAAATCTAGCCCATCAGAGAAGAAATGCTCTCTTTATTCTGATTTTCAAACCAAGAAAACAAGCATTTGGTCACTTCACAATGAATATTAATCAAATGCTATCATATTTGCCTTGAGTTTGAGATGCAGAAAATTAGATCAGTCATGCACAGACTCTCTTTCTTTCCCCCCTCCCCTCCTCTCTCCCACCCACCTCCCAAAGCGCTCTGTCTTTTTTTTCTTCAGCAATTCAGGTTTGGAAGAATAAATTCCATTGTTACAGTGATTCAGAGACAAACTGAAAGCCAAGTGAAATATTGTTCTCCCAAATCTGACAGGAAGACTTATAGGATGGAAACACCCAGAAGATAAAACCCCCTTCTTTTGTAATATGCTCCAAAAAGCATTACTTTTCGCTTTCCCCTTGCTCCCAGAATATATACAGCAACTGCTGGGTTGCTGTAGTACTGAAAATTTCCAGTTTTCCAGATGAGGAGCTGTGACTCAGTACTCCTACTGATATACCTCAATGCACTATCCATTTGCTTTACGTGGTGGTAAATCATCTCTCACTTTCCTTCCACCAGAACTTATTAAACACCATCTTGTGTTTGCGTGTCTAACCTACCACACCATGTTCTACCTCGTCCATCTGAGACCAGATCAGGTAAAAGCTTTTCTACTCTAGCATTTTTCTAGACCAGCTCCTTATTTCAGTTGCTACCCAAGTGTGATTACACCTCTGAGAACATGGGCTGTGCAGGTCGTCACCTTAAATGCTGCTTTCTCCACTGTCCAGCCTGGCCCATACTTCCCTTTATTGGCTAAACAAGTCTGAACGGTTGGCACAGAGCTCTTTCACTTTGTGTCAAGGTAGTTTCTAGAAACTACTTCTGGGAAAAGTATGGTTTTTTCTCTACATGCAAAATCGCTTCGAAGAGTCAGTGAGGTGACAAAGCAAATTTTGATCCATTTCTAATCAAAAGAATGGCTTCAGTCTATGCTACAGAAACCAGAATTTGGCATAATAAAGCCAACAGCTGGTTGAGGAAAAATAGCAGTGTGGGCTCTTTGATGTTCACAGATGAAGATGCACAGTCAAAGACAAAGTTAGGATAGCACATCATGGTTCTGCATAGTAGTAAGGAGTTAAAACACTTTCATAAGTACATTTACCAAGAAAATATTTTCTTATAGGAAAGCCATTTTATTTATTGCCCATAGTAGCTGCAAAAATGTCATATAAAACATTTAACATGCGAGAATATTATGCTAATGAGAAATCTGTGTTAAATTGCCCTTATGAACTATGCATTGCAAAATGTATAGCAAGCAGCTGGAAAGTTATCCTAGTTTCAGGCACTCCTCTTACTTCAATTCGCTATGTATAGTGAAAACCAACACAGTGCAGTGAGGGTACTTCAATGAGTTGAACCTCTGTGAAAGCTTTGCAACATTCCAAATAGAGATCAGAGACGAAAGAAAAATGGGCAGAGCTATGCCAGTCAAGAGTAAAAATGATGCTCTAGTTAGAACTATTAATTTAGTATTAACATCTAGAGACATTCATTTGTCAGTAAGCACCGAAATTCACGCCAGAGAGCTGCAGAAGTGGAGAAGAGATAAAGTTCCTTGACATGGGATTCAGAACAGTGAAGGAAATGAGCTAGCAGTGGGAAGGAATGGTTCATGGTAGTGGTGGGAGAAGTGTGGCCAGGCCTCTGCAAGGGTAAGAAGATGTTATAATCACACATAGTATGTCTAAGCAAATGACACTACAAAGGCTGTGACTCCAGCCAGGGCTAGAAACCCCAGAAGGCAGCAGCTGATCAGCTCCCCTAGAGCAAGTTCTCCCTCGAAGAATCTGCTTTATCTGAAATCACTGCAAGTGAGTAACAGTTGCCTATAACAACAACCAATATCCTCATGTTACATCTTTCCTCCCAGGTTAAATTATCATCCTGTTATTAATAGGACCCTCAAAAGCCTTTTTCTCCTTCTTTGGAAAAGTGTATCTTGAGAGTTATGTTCAGTCATAAAATGTTAAAAAAACCTGGGCAACATTTTAAGAGACTAGGCTTTAGTGAAATTGGCTGTTTCAATTTGGTGTTGTTACAATCTTTCCAAACTCATTGTTTCAGAGATACAAAGTCTCCAATTATCAGTTCAAGAAAAAGAGAGAGATTTTCCTTCATATCAGTTTCTTCATTACTGACTATTTCTGCTCTCTTCACAATGAATATGATCATGCTAGCAACCATCCATCTCAAGCAAAGTAAGGCTGGAGTGCCAATTCCATGGAAACACCATCATCTAGTAAAACTCTTCTATCTCATCTGCTGTCCTTTAAAAGTGTTTCCTTTGCAGTCTGTGTGACAGGTCCAGCATCAGTGCAGCTTGTAAATTAAACACATGTAGTAGAATCAGTATTATTTCTTAGAATGGTCTTCACCATAGGACTGCTCAAGCCCTTACCATGCTCTTCTCCCGGTGGATTTCAGTAGATCTCAAGTCACTTTTTTTCACAGAAAAATATGCAGGTTTCGCGGGAACCATCTCTAAGAGGAAGCCAAAAAGCAATACAGCTTACATGTAGATTCCAATACAGGTTTAAAAAAAAAATGTATTTTTCATTTAAAATAGAAGAGCTCAGTTCCAGCAAACTGGGAAATCATTAGATTTTTTTTTATCTCCTTTGCAACTGATTGTAGCTAACTATGGATTTACAAATTAGATGGCCATGACCACATAACTCCCTTGGAAATATATCCATTTTTTTTCACATCAACAGTTGAATTCATATTTATCTCTGCATTTATCAGTTTCCTAATGCAACCATTTCCCTGGACCAGATGTAGCTAGAGACACCATTGCTTATTAACAGCAGTGGCAATAAAAGTGGCATGTATTTCTAAAAACTGCTGTGCAAATCAATATAATTTCTTAATTGGTTAACCAAATAGCTGCCGTGCTAATGAGTCACTGCAATTCTCTGTAAACATCTCTTTCTGCCTGGTTATACTTCTTTAGCAACTCCATAGGCAAATGGAAGAGAAGTTACAGGGCCCCTCTTTCTGCTCTCTGCAGTCATTACAGCTCATAACACTGCAATTCATGGACTGATTGTCTTCCAGTGGTTTGGATCTCTTTATAAGCCTTTAGAATATTTTCTTAAAATTTCTTTCTAATGACTGTGCCTCTAACTTTCCATGCAATATATACATTTATAAAGTGAGTATTTTATAATAGCAATGAACAGGATAATCACATGGTTAACTGCCTGAGGAAGAATTGTAGAACATCTTGGAGGGAAAGCACTAGAGAAATCCCAAATTTTATATAAGCAAGTGCCAAACTTAATTATGGGTCAGTTTGATATAAATAAAACTCCAGCTCTTTCTGTGATAATGCTCTGAACTTGCAGGTTGTGAAACTGAGTTAACTCCAGTGCAGTGATATCTCTTTTTGTGTGAGTACCAAACACATCACCATTTAATAGACATCTTTCAAGATATGAGTATCTGATGCTCCTAAATGACAAGAATAAATATCAAACACTGAGCCAAGACAATCTAATAGAACTCTAACAGCTGGGGTGGCATCTCAAATGATAAAATACAGCCTCCTCACTTGCAATTGTTTTGGTTAGTTGAAACAGTTTTGTCAAATATATGGTGTTTTGCCAAAAAAAAAAAGGCACTGATACAGCTTTTTATAGTTTCGTACTGGATAATTTGCCACTGTTTGAAGCAACACAGTACATATCTGAATTGTCTTTTCCTTTCTGTCAATTCAACCTCATTTGCTGGGTTTTAGATTTTAATTTAGCCCGTTCAAGCAGGAAGCATCAGCTGCGAAGTTCAGGTTGTGATTTGGGTCACAACTTCCCCGGAGTCTGCTGAATGTCTGTATCGGTGCTTTTGGTTTAGGATCATCTTTAGACTTCCTTTTTCCTATTCACAGTCAGAATGGGGCAAAGAGAGAGGTGGTATCTCTTATTTTGCTTCTGATCAGGTCAAGCCAGGTTTGCATTTCATTTTCTTGTTTGCTTATGAGGGCTGCATTCATAATGAAAATCAGCATAGCGGTGGAAAAACACGTACTAATGCTACGTAAACTGAAGTTGGGCTTCCGATTTAAGAGTGTCCCTTTCCTAATCATGGATTTTTTTCTTTACTCCTCCATGCTGAAGGGTTATATCTTAAATATGTTAATGTAGAGGGTATTCCTTATGTGAAGTGGGTAATTTCAACAGTAGGTCTAATACAGGGTTGAAATTATTTTACCACCTACATTTAATCATGGACTCATATGCCCCAATTACTTCACAGGTGCACAAAAATACCAAGATGAATAAAATTCCCTACACGCGGTTCAACATCCTTTTCTAACACTTCCACATGCTGAGTTTTAATTTGTTATTAGCAATGACTGATTTTTAAACAAGCTACAGTAGGAGATGGAACATTTTATTGCCAGTTATAAATGAATGAATGACTCCTGAAAACAGGTTGGCCAAGTTACAAGACCCTAGCTGGTAACCACTTTTTCAAATAAGAAAATCAATCCACAGNAAAAAAAAAAAAAAAAAAAAAAAAAAAAAAAAAAAAAAAAAAAAAAAAAAAAACAAAAAAAAAAAAAAAAAAAAAAAAAAAAAAAAAAACAGGAAGAGCAACAATTTGCAATTGGTCTTGGAAATGGCAAGTCTTAAAAGTAAAATCTTCAGGGTCTGTTCCTCTCCCGAGATTAATTTTCATAAAGGTTAAATCAATACCATCAAGGGCAAAAAATGAAAGACGGACAAAGAATGCCATCACTATTTCTGTTCCTTAGAGTTGCTATGGATCATCTATTTATTGTTTCAACCAGTGTAGGAAAAGTAAGATTGTGAATGCCATAGGAATATCTAGCAGTCCATTCTGTTCCCTCGACACAACAGGATGCCATTCCCCAAGGGCCCTGAGATATTACTGCAATGAACTTTATTAACAACAACTAATAATGCACGAAGATGACCTGTCAAGCTGTATATATAGGAACATAACATCATATGTCAGAATAGAGGATCACAACTGTTCCTTTTTGCTTTTAAACTCAATGGGATAGCTTAGGATCTGATACCATGAGTCTGTCACCATGTATGTCCTTTGTCTGACTAGAACGTGTAGGAAATGGGGCATTTACTCATAAGGATTTCCTGAGGAGCCCAGAGAAATAAACTTTTCTGTGGTCAAACTTCTCAATTTTCCCAGAGTCACAGAATGGTTGAGTTTGGAAGGGACCTCTGGAGGTCATCTGATCCAAACCCCCTGCTCAAGCAGGACCACCTACAGCCCATTGCCCAGGACCATCTCCAGACAGCTTTTGAATATCTCCAAGGATGGAGACTCTACAACCTCTCTGTGCAACCTGTGGCAATGCTCAGTCACCCTCACAGTGAAAAAATTGTTTCCTGGTGTCCTGATGGAGCCTCTTGTGTTTCAGTTTGTGCCCGTTGCCTCTGGTCCTGTCACTGAGCACCACCAAAAAGAGCCTGGTTCTGTCCTCTTCCCTTCAGCTATTTAAATACATTTATGAGATCCCCCTGAGCCTTCTCATCTCTAGGCTGAGCAGTCCTAGCTCTCTGTCTTTGCTCATAGGAGAGATGCTCCAGTCCTTAAACATCTTCATGGCCCTTCAACAGACTCTCTCCAGTATGTCCATGTCTCTCTTGTACCGGAGAGCCCAGAACTGGACCCAGCACTCCAGGTGTGGCTTCACCACTGCTGAGTAGAGGGGAAGTATCACCTCCCTCCACCTGCTGGTGATTGGCAAATGGTGATTTTGCATCAATATTTTCTGTTCCAAGTGTTAAAATTAATTTGGAGGGGTCTTGATATCTTCTACTCCTGGGGAAATGTGCAAAAGTGAGATATCAGCAATGAACAGGGGTGAGCAGTGTCAGAGCAGGGGACATTAGAGACCTGACTTTGCGGAACCTCTGGAAGAAATGAAGAGGCACGTTGCTGCTGGCAGCTCCATCATAGCCATCCAGGCACCCTTGACTGCAGTGCAGAAGGTGACGGTCTGCCTCACTCCTTGTGCCTGATTATACCAGAGTTCTCAAGCAATCCTTACAATGTGCATTTAGGGAATTAATATTTTGCTTCTAAAATGGTTTAGGTTTGTTTCTTTCTTAATTTTGCCATTCTTTTTTAATTTATTGGGAAAGCCAAGGGAAACAGCATTATTGCCTAAATGTCTCCTTCTTATGGTATCTTTTCAAAAATTGCTTGGACAGGAGGGAAGATGTTTATATATATACTTAATACATAAGAAGATTATGAAAAACACTAACAAATTCAGCACAGGGAATTTTCAGGGAAATTAATGACTAGCCAAGGTTAATGACCCTCAGCTTCACATTGGCCCATCAACTCTCCCAGTCAGTCATTAATTCCCAGGAAATGCCTTGTGTCTTGATTGTTACTGCTTTAATACATTAAATTCAAGTTAAAGGCTTGACTTAATGTTTAGCTACTGTAAAGTAAAACACAAGGAAGTGTTCCCACTGGACGTATTCACTGTCAAATATAATTTTATTTACCTTATTTTCTATAGGTATTTAAATAGAGGAACTGATTGCTCATTTACCAATTTGCTTTGTTTTTACCACTCACAATGGCACACAAAGAATCCTCCATACATCTTTGTCATTTATTTAATATTTCATTAAAGATATCTTATCTGAGTTCAAATATAACTGAATCTGCAAAATATAGACATGACTGTTTAATGATAAGATGAAGAAATTAAAAATTGATCAGAACTAGTTTTGTTGTATCTAATTAGTATCATAATAGTTTTATTATCGCAGAAAAAAGACACCATGATTATTTACAAGCTCCAGCAGAAAGTGAAAAATTAATTACTGTTTTGGCCCCAAACCAATTGAAAGGTGGAAATCTGATGATGCCAGTTGTTCTTGTGAAATTTCTGCCATCCTGACCTCCCTCGCAAAGAAAAATGTTATTTACAGGATTTTTTTTCTGCTGTGTTCTGATAAATCTGAGTCAGATTTGAAAAAAAAAAAAGCCACCTGGATTTAGAGTGAATTCTGGTCTAAAACCATGTTTTTGTCTTTCTACTGTTCTCTACAGGTGAGAAATTAAGGGGGAAAAAAGGGAAGTTCAAATCTGAGTTTGAAATATTTAATACATATTTTTAATACCTCCAGCGATGCTGAAAATGTCCTAGTTTTTTTTCTTGAGGTATATTGTATGTTACTTAATTACTCTTTGGATGTGCTTGGCCACATTTTTAAACACAGCCAGTTCACTTTCCTTCAAGACGTGAAGAGAACAGATGAAGAAAAACCTTACTTTCTGCAACATTACACTAAAATTTTTGGTGTTTATATTTCATTCAATGGCCAAATAATGTACTCTTTCCACTGTGGAAGATAGTTGCACATGGGCTGAAAAATGTGTTTCTGAACCTTACTTTAAAATTTCATAGACAAACCTAGTTTTTGGTGCTGCTTCATTAAAACCAACAGAGTTATGACAGGGATAGATCTGACTTACTGTAAAATCTCACTTACTGTAAAATCTCACTAAAGTGGGGATTGATTTGATGTGTATATAAAAGCACATCAGAATAACTACTAGATTTCTGCATTAAGTTTTCAGGGGTCTGGCAAATGTCACTCAGCCACTGTCGTGCATTGTTCAAGACAGTATACACTCAGAAGTCCTTGATGATGCTAAGTCAGGCCAAAATATGAGACAAAAGCTGCTTATAAAGGCATTCAGACAACTTAGTCTATATTTTGACGGATACACTTCTGACGACTGACTTTGCATGTCACCTAAACTATCTCTGCATCAATTTTGCCAGACTGTAAAATGAGAACAATACTTGTAAGGTAAAGAGAGAGGGGAAAAAAAAATTGTATCGTCACTTTGAATATGATACTCCACACCGGCAGTCCTGCCAATGCAACACGTGTAGTGTAATTCTGCGCTACAATCAATTTCCCGTTCTCTAGGATCAGGGGCTGGGACAAGTTGTGCACTGGGGAGATGCAAGTATTGGAAGCACAGCGCGGAGACACCCACACTGTTTGTCCATAGTCGGCTTCGAGTTGGAGCCAAGGAGGCTAGCTAGAACCCAAGTGGTTCGTGTGGAGCTGCTGGCTGTCTCTTCACCCAGCAATAGGCAATCTGGATTACTCACGTCACATCATATACAGCTGGCTGCAATGGTAATGTGGCAAAATCTCCCAAACGGCCCAGTCCTGCACTATTAAAATGTACATAAAATCTAGTCAGCCTATGTTCAGCCTATCTCCACAGGAGGGGAACTAGGAAAAAAAGCCACAGAGAAAGAAGAAGAGGAAAAGGCATCCTGAATGAGGGTGGTTTGCAGCCACACTGAACCTCCCTGCACAGGTTTGTCTGCAAGCTCGGGCAGGTTTCAGTGTCCATCATCTGGCTCTTGTACGGATGGCACTTTCATAGCTGGGAAGAGCACTTGGACTGTGTGTGAGCCAAGTGCTTCAAATATGATGCATAAATGTGAGGTACCTTATAAAAATCTGCAATTTTGCAACTGCTTTTCTGACTGGTTAATCTCACCATACAGGACAAAACTGCTCTAAATTCTCCGTTCTTGAAACCAGTGTTTCTTGCTTTTTCCTGATGAAACTTTGCAATGTTTTGGGCAATCCATCTGGACATTTACATTACTGGTGTCAGCTGTGCCTCTTTACAAAGCTGTCAACTCCACTTTGGATGTGCCACCTTCCCCTTTCTCAGTTGGCTGTTCTTCCCTCACCTTGGTTAGCATCCTTCTCACCGCACCTTTGCTCGGCTAGGGGAGGCGATCATGGACATGCATCACACCATGGCACGGAGCAGAGGAGAGGCGGTGGCTTTGTGCCACACTGTGAGCCACAGGCTGTCCTGCAGGACCCAGGTAAGCACCCCACAGGAGACACATGTTCCTGGCTGCATCTGTCGCAGCCTCGCTCCACTCAGCAGATGCAGCAGGTCCTGCAGCAGCTGGCCCTCGCACAGGGCTCTGAAGCAGGACAGGGCCCTGGTGTTGCAGATGTGCAACAAGACATGGAAGCAAAGAAGGTTTGGGAATGGGCGGTACAGGCACGGAGGAGAAAGTTTCTAGTGAGAGTTGGGAGAGGTTGACAACAGGGGGACGTGGGTCCTATCTGAAGAAAAGCAGTGAATACAGCTGGTCCATCACAGCTATCAGCACCTGAAATTGTTTTAATTGTTTGCAGTGCAAAAAAGTGGAACCGTACCAGGAACTAAACCATCATTTGCATCCTATTTCAGACTCTGCCTTTTGTGGTGACGGACGCAACCTTCCAGACATCAGCTGAACAGGAGCCCAGCATGGGGAATTACGCCCAACTCTTCAGACAGCCTGAAGCGAGGGATCTCTGCATGGTTGTAAGCTGATCCTATTTGGCTCAGTAGGGCGGTCAGGTTGAAGGTTAATGATGATAATTGAAATGTCAACGATAGCTATTTAATTGCACAGAAAAAAAAATATTCATCTCTATAGCTTCTTTACATTTATAATAAGAAAATGTTTCATTTACTGTGCTAGGCAGATGCAGTGGCAACCAATTGCTAGAATTGCTACAGATCTTCACCTCAAAACTGCATCTGAATCAAGTTATTGCTTAGTTTGCATTAAAAAAATCCTCAATTTTCCTACAGATACCACAAATGTAAACATTTCATAGCTGCTAAAATTGCTTGCTATCCCCCCAGCCAGCTGCAAAAGTATTCTCATTTAATATTTTTCAATAATTGGTTATTATTTATTAAACTATTACATGTGAATTTTTAATAATTTATCATATAATAATTTATTTTATAATAATTTCTACAATATCTTGAACTTTTCCTCAGTACAAATAATGGCATCAAACCAGAAATTGAAAAACAGGGGGCACTCTGAGGTAGGTTGCATTGAATCTAATAAAAGCTAATAACAATAATAAACAAACAGCGCAGCGCCTCTCTGAAGGCACTGGGTTGCATAGGGAGCAATGAAAAAAAGCCTTATGTGCGAGCCTGTCTCATAATTCTCTAGTTGCTCTTAACATCAGCCATGGCCAACGTGTTGCAGGGTTTTTCAAACAATACTACTATGTCTGATTAGAGCATAGTCCTGGCTGATCCAAAATGGGGAGATTATGTCTCAGGAGCCACAGGGCACCGTGGCCATCTGATCTTCGTGCTTTGGGAGAGCAAACCCTGGGCCAGAGGGGTGAAACGATGGCAAGGCTCCAGCAGCCCATCCCCGCCATCACCTGGGGGTCTGTTTCAGCTCGGGGAGGTCCATGCTTTTTAGGAGACACCTGTTGCAAGCACAGCTCTGGCACAGTGAGATACCGCAGCTTACCGCCTGTTTTGAAGCCAGGCTGCTGTGATGCCTCCAAGGACCTCACCTTCAGTGTCTCACCTGGGACTGCAACCCTGTATCCCACCGACCCTGACAGCCGCGATGGGAGCTGACGGGCTGCAGGTGGGACTGGCTCTCCTTCTCCCTTTTAGCTCAGGAGGGAGATCACTGCCACGTGAGTCATACTTGCAACGATTTTATTAATACAATTTAAAAACAATAACTACCACCCCCACCCTCCCATCAGTAATACACTGTCAGACGTCTTTCGCACCCTCCCTCTAATTTCATCCATTCTAAGTTTTTCCAAAAGATCAAAAGCTGGTAATGCTGCTGGCCCAGTCATAGTTTCCTCTTGTCAGCTAGTACTATTTACTTAGTAGACATATGGGATTATATCTGCTCTTCTTCTTTGTTTCAAATGAAACTTTGCTAAATACAGCCTGAAATTGCAAGTAACTTGCTGTGAAGCTATAATAAACAGTTCAAAAGAGCATTCTGGCAGTAAAATTATTTTTAGCCAATTACGTTCTCTATCTCTGTCTCTCTTATCGTTGCCACCGCTCTTGAAGCGAGCTGCTTGCTAGCATTTTAGAAGTAGCTCACAGAGGCCTTGATGTGGTCTAATGTGCTCTTTGACTTCTAAGGACTCTACCTGCAAGTTTTGTTTGCGTGCATCTCTCATTAGGCCAGGTCATGCAACACCAGGGTATGTACAGCTCGCCCAATAGCCTAATATACATTGCTATATAGTTTTGAACTATGGTTTGTAGCCTGGGTCCTGCAGCCCATTACTGGGTGCTCACCTTTTTAATATTAACAGTCAACCAACATCTAGGCGAGGACTTTCTGAGCATGCCAGCAGGGCATGGTTGAAATCTACTTTGACACATTGTCTTGAACAGAAAGTTGTCTTCTAGGATTCATTAAATGAAAAAAAAATTATAAAGTGTGCTCTTTCTAGGTGTCTAATACTCTCTCAGCTTTTTTGGCCTTCTGAGTTGCTTCTCTGTACCACAGCTCTGCCTGAAACTTCCTCACGCTGTGCTGCACTTTGGCAAAATCCAAATCTGAGAGCGAAGCTTAGCCCACAGTGCCTGCACATGGGGAATCCACTTCCCTGGTGAAATTCGATTCCATCCACAGTCTGTTTTCACGCGTTCATATTTACACAAAGGCAGCCTTCATGCTCCCAACTCCATTTGATCTTCCATGTTGTCCCTATACACAGCACAGGTTTTTTATTCAAATCCTCCCTAGATTCACTTCAACTGTGCATTGTAGATGCAGTCCCTTGACATAATGAACTCTCTCACAGCTGTAGAAATTATTGTTGAATTGTCAGTTCTGTTTAAAATGCCAGGATTAACTGTTACCCAGCTGGTCATCTGAGGAGGAAGAACTATCTAATGGGCTCATTTGCTGCTGCCTGGTGCACGGGAGACGTGAGAGATTTCTGCAGGGCAGCCAGGGAGCACCATAGCTTGGTAGGTTGAGAATGAAAAAGCCTGGTCGCTTCCTTTCCTGATTAAATGCCACCTCTGCCCTACAAATATATAAATGAGAAAATACGAATTTGAGCCTAATTATAATTTTCCGTTAATAAGTCAGGCCCATGTTCCGTAGAGAAAAAAATAAGTTAGTGCTTTAGTGCTAGAAATAATTTGTTAACCAACAAAAAGTGGCTGAGACTTCCCAGCTTCAGGATTTCAAAACAAATATTCCAGTTTCACAATACTTGCAACACAGTCTGATCAATGCTAGCACGCGGCTTCACGTATGGATCACTGGTGCTGAAACTGGTCTTGCTGGAATTTTTGATCCAGTTCTACTCAAAGTCCATAGAATGCATAGAGAACCAGAGTTTTGAAACCAAATATTTTTGAAACTTGGGAAGCACAGGTTTATGGTTGGGATCCATACTCAGCCTAGAAAGGACATACTAGCTTGAAATGCATTGACTCATGCTGTTAAAGATATTACAGGCCTTTGGTATAAATAAGTTCTACAAATCTTATAAAGTTTCATCCACTGCCAGTCTTACTACAGCATTTCCTCTCCTAGAAAAGAGGCCATGGTTTTGAGACATTTGTCTCAATTAGTTTGCTTGCCAGTTTAAACACTTTTCCCAGTTTAAGATAATTACGTATCATTTAAAAATAAATGTACAGAAAAAAGTCCTATAAAATTGTTTGCAATCAATTTAAATAATTAGCCATAGCTATTACAACATGTTAGACTGATAGTATCTGCAGGTGATATCAATTTATCATTTGTTGATCATGGTTCAAAACATAGGTAAAATTCCGAGAAATTACAATCCAACATTTGAAGTATAAAATGGTATCATTACGACTGAATTGGAGGGGAGTGCTGGGATTTGAATGCCTGAATTTATTCCTGGGAAAAGCATCAGCCAGAAATCATAGTTGGGAGACCCAGAAGATGCTGCTTGCTATCACTTTCTTTAGGTAACACAAGGACATAGTATAGAGATTAGCCTGATATAAATGTGGGAGAGTATTAAGGTCGAGAAGCCTCCTGTACTTCCCAGAGAAAACATTACTTATGATCCACGGGGAAGAGCTACGCTATGTTACACTGAACAAACTGTCTGGTGAGGAATGATGGGCTCAGACACCTTTGTGCTTTATGAGAGCCAGTCTTTATATTTTGTAGGGCCAGGACAGCTTTTGCTGATACGTTGTCTCTATCCAGGAATATAAATATTAGACTAAAAAAATAAACTAAAGGCTGAAATAGAAGTTTGCACAGTCCATTATTATTACTAAAATGAAAATATAATTTCTCTCTCTATGCATCCCTAAATAGGTTTCTGTTCTGTCTAGTTGGCCTGAGAAGTGAAACAGTTGCTTGCTAGAACATCTATTTTCATATATGTGTTAATCTAATGGGAATCTGTTTAATCTTTCCCTATTTGTAAGACTTTACAGACTGGATACAAATTGTAACTTTTAAGTAAGCGCTCCTTTTAGTGCCGTAGCAGTGTCATGTTCTGCTAACCATGAACTAAGACGCTTCACGATGATGCTGAGGGTGCAGCAATTTCTGTCATTGTATGCAGTATTGGAAGAGCACAGGGTGTCCTGCATTTCAGGGTACCAAAGTGTTTGTCTTCTAAAGGATCTTTTCCAAATGTTTGTCCTTTTTAAACTTTTTGCTTTCAAAACGTGGCTTTCCAAGTTTGCTCTTGGATGTCTTTTGGTTTGCTTTGTTTTGTTTTGTTTTAATGAAAACAAAAGTTGTCAAATATGTTCTCTCAGTCTCAGGTGTGGGAAAGCTCTGGTAAATCTTGCCAGCAAGGCATGTATAAATTTCCACTGATCCTAATTTCCTACTTCTCTGGAACACCAGGGAATCAGTGAAATAGCCACTGATTTTTGTTCCATCATTTCCTTTCCTGGTTGATCCTGTGATCTTCCGGGCCAAGAGCAGGTCCCCGATACTAAAAAATATAAAACTCCTGCAGTTCTGTACCCATGTATTAATTCTGGTTCCTAGCTTCTCTTCTGGAGAAAGAGGACTAAATTCTGGCTCCATTGCAGCCAGCCGCAAAACACCTGCCAACCTCAACAGGGCCAGAATTTCACCCAGAAATTTCACTTCACGCTACCTGTGAAGCTTCTGCACTGGGGTGCGTAGCACGTCCCCAGCTGGACCTCTGACTGCTGCACTGCCAGAGCTCTGCGAGATCCTGGCAGGAGGACTCCCAGAGTAAGAAGGGCAGGGCATCCCCTTAGGTAACTTAAGTAACTTAGGGCCCTTAGGCATGCCCTAGCCACTAAATGGATGTAAGTCAGGGAGGCTGCTACAGCAATACCTTTTGCAACTTCTCTCTTCTCGCCTTTTCTTTAACAAGCTAGACCTCAGTATGGATTTTTATCTTTTTTTTTAATTAAAAATGTATCTTCATCTACTTTTCCAAGTATAAAAATAAGGTAGAAATACTTCCATATTCCCTAAGATTTAATCTGCTATATCATATGCTTAGGTCTTTTATTGCTCTTTAAGGAAAAAAAGGGAGAGGGACTTGTTTGTGGGGTGGTTTTTTTCACTATAAGAAAATGGAATTAAAATATAGCTGTATTGAATAATACAAAACTGTTGTGTATATATATCTGTTCGTGTGTATGCATATATATATGTATCTATATATACAAATACATACATACGTGATTTGAGTTTGCATGGCCAACCATTAAATTACAGGCTTGCTCTCTTGAGATAAAGCTATTTTTTGACCTTTTGTAGCTCAGGATGATACAGCCTTCACACGGCTGTTGAACTGAAGGAATGTAGCAGCAGTGTCAAGTCCGTGTCATGCATACATCATGAGACTTAGAGTGTTGTTCAATCCACAAGAATAGCTCACTATACGCTCTACACAGAAGAAAAAATAAAATCTAAATGTGACTGTACTGAAGCAGTGATTTTAAAAATCTTTGTGTGTCCAAAATTCACTTCTTTTGATGTCAGTCCAGCCAAGTATAGTCGCATGGTCATATGCCTCTCACAGTTAACTTCCTCTTTGATAGAGTCATGAAACCCAGCTGAAAAGGAGATATTCTGTGGTTTAAGAACTCCTTCAAAATTTTAGGCTGCGCATTGTCAGAGCCATGTTTTAAATGAAGGATTTTTGAATTCTGAGAAGGCATCAGTTCCTGCGTGCCTCCACTCATGCTTTCTCTAGGGACAACAAAGTCCTGTGCAGGAGCATCGCTGAAGCCCAGAGAGAGCTGGGCAGTGGTGTGGGGGCAGCTCCCAGGCGTAGACGCACTGAGCCAGACGGGCCAGGCCCTGTACCATGATCCTCTCTTCACTCTCCCTCTGTCCGCCAAGACTGCAAGTGAAACGTATTTACAAATAACAGAATTAGCTGTACCATGTGATTAGTTAAACTCTTTTTAAAAACATGTGGGCTGGCCCCCTCTCCACCACAAGCGTTATAAATAACTCGCTTCCTGGCTGTCGTGTTGACAAACTGAACTCCTTCCACCACCTCTGCCACCCCCACCTTCTCCCTTCACAAACACATGCTACTTCTTCCAGGACTTCAAAGTTTATTTCTCAAACACTTTTTTTTTTGGGGGGGGGGCAGGAGGGAGGAAAGAGGACTAAGTGTGTTCACATAGGTCAAAAAGGTCAATTAAAACCAAATATTTTCTTGTTGTATGCTGGGACACTCAGGCACTAAGCCCCAACCTGTTTTGAAAGTAACACAAAATATTAGCATGGAGATGCAAAGATTAGAAACCTTGAACTTCAGAAATCCTACAGTACTTTTTAGGTGACACTGAAGCGGACTGAAATCCACCCAGGTGTTGCACAGATGTAGACACTTCCAGCCAGTGTCTTACTTAGCTGTCTCAGGGATGCTCATTTAAACTCCTATTCCAAGGCTTTATGCTCTTACTTAAAGGCCAGATAATGACTGACCTCGTGAAAATCCCTCTTCAGTGCCAATGATTCAATCAGCAGCATATTGGAAAGTAAAATTTTCCCCAGTTTAAATGCAAAATCCTTACTTTATACTGCCCACACAAACACAAAATACCTTCTAGCAAGTGCTTCACGTCCAGTGCTTTACGCACAGGGCCGGAGGGTTCTCTTTCTGCGTCAGAGTCATTAAGATCCAGAAATAACTAATGAGAAATTTCAAGTGACCCACCGTAAGCATGTAGCAAGTTAAGTGAACAAACTTAGTGGCAAGGAGGTATCTCTCTCTTGTTCGGGAGTCTCCCAAATGCTGACTTGTTTTTTACCTACACGAAGCATCTGATGTCACTTTTCTGTGTGGGTGGAAAATGCTGTACAAAGGTTAAACAAGTTCTTTCATCCTTGCTCATGAAAGTAAGCTCGTATTGCATTTCCAGTAACTAAGTGCATTACTATAACAGGTTGGGGATTTACTTTATGCATACGTGTGTACCTCTGGTGACTAACTGGCCATGTGTTCTCTCCCTTCCTCTTAATCTTACTCAAATTATTGCTTAATCTGAATGCTCTTTTGGCCTGAGTTTATAAAGATAATGCAGCCAACATTTCCAGCTATCAGTAAGCAGGCTTTGTAGCACAGTACCACAGAACCTGTACCTGCTCTGCATGCTACAGAA
Source organism: Balaeniceps rex (assembly GCA_013401315.1). Classification (NCBI taxonomy): domain Eukaryota; kingdom Metazoa; phylum Chordata; class Aves; order Pelecaniformes; family Balaenicipitidae; genus Balaeniceps; species Balaeniceps rex. The sequence goes on along the minus strand of VYZW01044395.1, from coordinate 251,948 downwards.
GCGAGCTTTTTAGAAAATAAAGTGTAAAGATTTACATCCCATAAAATAGCCTATTTCTTCAGCCAAGTACTTAAACAGAGAGCTGTCGCTGAGTACAGCATAAGAGCATGCATTTGCATTTGAACATAGGAAAAATCCCACTGGCAGTAGCTTAATACTAAGCAACTGATTACGAGTTTTGTTAGATGGAGGCCTATAAAAAGCTGGAATTGGTGGCGTTACCTTAGTGTATATAATGCACTAGCACTGTCAAAAAGCCTTTAATAAAGTTTTTTTTCCAGCAAGGCTGTTTAACACACACGGCAGACCGGGATGCCGGAGAAACCCTCCTCATGGCTGAGATATGAAGGCCATGAACAAGTTGCACTCAGAGGCGCGGCTGAAGGTTGAGGAGCTTTACGCGTCATTTTTTGCTAGCGTAGTTCCCGTACCACAGGAGGGTAGGTGTATCAGCACACAGATCATCACAGCTACCTAACGGAGGCTGTGCAAACCAGGCGGGCTCGCAGCCTCCCACACTACCTACTGCTGCCAGCTTCACCTGAGCTAACAAGTTCAAAGGCAGCTCAGATGTGCCTGCATGAGCTCCGGTAACAGCTCTGCACTAACAACTGGAGCACACTATAGAGGCATGAAATGAAGAGTAAGAATAAACAACCTAGATGGCCTGACAGAAACAGAGGCAGGGTATCTCGTGTCTTCTAGCAGGGCTGTTGATGGGAATGAGCCCAAGAAAGGGCAACGTGGTTACGTGGGAGCATCTGCAGCGCACGCACTCACACACACATATAGATATAAAGTATTGGCCAAAATTGAGAAAAAACATGGGGAGGACCCTAACGAGGCCAGGTGAATGGCAGCCCAGTACATACTGATGAATAAAAAGCAGTGACCACTACTAGAAGCAACTGGAAAGTCACAGCCACTTTATTGACTTATGAACTGTGACACTCTGGAAAAGGTCTGGATCACTCCTGAAAACAGCTCTGCGGGAAAGCTTCTGTAAAGTGTGTCACCTGTACAAAAAAAAAAAAAAGGCAAATGATGTATTATGAGGCGTAAAAAAGAGGGAAGAAAATACATTATAAACAGCATAATGTGATAGGTAAATGTATTATATATACTGCCAACTGGGATGCTGCGTTCCGTTTTGGTCAGTGCTTTTATAGGAGATAATACAGTAACAGAGGGGATTCAGATAAAAAATAATTAAAATAAGTAGAGGAATGAAAAATTTTCTATATGAAAAGATAAAAAGGATTGTGTCCATTTAATTTAAAGACAAAATAAGAAGGAATATATTAGTGGCTGTAATATGATGACTCTAATACAAATGAAATATCCTGTGCTCCTATTCAACATTTCTCTCATTCAAAAGGCGGAAACGTTACACGATAAAAATCCATAAGGAGTGATAAAAGACTGCATTTTTTTCACACAACACAAATACAAAATTACTCTCTGGAACTCTTTGTTCTAGCAGGATTAAAACAGACTGAATACTTATAAAGAAAATTAGAATATGCAAATTCATTAAGTTCAAGAAATATTTTTCAAGAAGTTATATACACCATCTTTAGATTAAACAGATCCTGGTCTGATATCATGTGCCAATTCCAGCAGAGGAAAAAGGAATTACGGGAGGGAGGGTGGCATGGAAATAGTTTTTCTATAACTAATGGCATTGTTACTTCAAATATGGTATCTCATGACCTGCTGGTATTAGACGCAAGAGTCACAAGTTGTTCATGAAGGTAAGATTCACCTTTTTTCGATGGCAAACCTTCTGGCCCTATCCTCGCTTTGCTGTAAGCCAGTGAACTTTAAACTCTGGGTGTTTGCATGTGGAGAACCCACTGCCGATGCAGACCTGAATCATGCCGGCCCTGTGCCTCAGGCCAGAATAATACCAAGGAGAAAATCCACTTCTGGTGTGGAGAGGAGAAAACATTTTCCTGACAAATGATTTAAAAGAAAGTAATAATACTGAGAGCTATTTGTAACTGTCTGGAAAAAACTGAACATGTCCCAGTAGAGACGGACTGGCAGGCAGAGAGTGGAGAAAACACTGCAGAGCTAATTAATTTATTACATAAATCCATGGCTTATCAAGTGATTATCACTCCATATAAATGCTGTGAGCAAAAAGGGAACATTAGAGCTTTCAGGAGCATTGACCAAAGTCCTTTTGGGAGGGAAGGACTGGTGTCGTATCGAACTTCCGGGAACAAGTGACTCATGACAATGCTGCGCGTATTGGCCAGATTTTTCCAAAACCAGAAGCTCTTCCTTCCCCATACCTTAAACTGAGAACAAAACAAAACAACCTCCCCCAAAATCCCCAAGCCCACAAACAGTACGATGAGAGAGAGAAAAAAAAAATTTAAAATACTGGTCTTCGTAACCCAGTTCCTCCTACATGCATTTCCCACAAACTGTCAACATCCCACAGGAATCTACCCACGTTACACATCACAGCACAATGCTCCCGACAAAGGCATCTCAACCCATGATGTTTCAGGCAGCCTTTCAAACCGCCTTCAGTGTATCTAGGTTCACCAGCTCTGTAATTAGGTGTTAAGTTTAAGCAATCCAGGAATTTATGCAGGGAGATACTTCTTTGGCTGTTCAGCATGATTTATGCCTGCATGGTCTACCTGGAATGAACAAAGGTTCATCCCATGAAGAAAATGAGCCTTTCCGTATCTCCAGTAGGCTCCAGTTCAGTGAAGCGCTTAAACGTATGTTCAGGTTCATCCCTATTTAGAATAGCATTTAAACAAGCATGGGTAGCTCAGCAGTCCTTTCAGTTCCATGGGACTAAAGCATGCATGTAACTGCTCTCCTAGACAGGCTTTAATTTATAAACAACATAAATAATAATGTTCATCATCATCATCATAACAACATCTGCTCTGTTTGGCTTTGCCTGACAACACCAGACTTCAGAAGTGAACTATGATAAATTATAAGCATAGGTTCTCGCCATAAACAAAGCAGGAAAGATTACGTTGTGAATAACATTGATCCCTGCCAATACACTTTTCTTTGGTACATGCCAGAGTGTTGCAGGGTTAAAATGACCATTCAAAATGCCTCTTTGGTGTGGAATATTCCTACTGACCAGAGAACTGAAGGCTCCATCATGTATTTCATTTTCATCTCCAACATCAAGGGTTAGGACAAAAAAGGTGGGAAAAATATCATTCTATGAGACCAGGAGGCAAAAGACAAAATATGACAAAATGTAAGACAAAATGATTGGGTCACGTGAGCAGCCAGTTCTACCGACAGCTGCATAGAATGTTTTCAGATGTTTTGCTAATCATTACACTGGTACGTGTTGAGAGAAGGGATGTTAATGACTCTTCTCATACTCCCAAATATTTGCTCAGAATGTGAATAACAACAAATTTGGCAATCAATTCTTGAAATTTCAGCACCTATCGTACCTAGTGTAACTCACTAATCTAAACATGCATCTGCCTCTGTTTTCACCACACATACCTTAATTGCCACAAAAACTGATTTACATTGTTATCTCTTAGATGTATTAGATGACTTCCTGCGGCCCCTTCCAACTTTCAGATGAACTTCAGATACACTGTAAGCCAGACAACACATTGTAGCTCTATGGCTTCCAATGCACTATTAAGGCTGGTACTCCGATATTCCCTTTATTTTATTTAATTTACCTTCCTATATATTTCAGTTAACAGTTTTGAGAAAAGTATGAGCCATCAGCATGCAGACCTCAGTAGTGTTCAAGGACACCTGCCCCACTGCTGTAGATGTAGGTGCCTATCCAGCCACACTGTGATAAAGAACAATAGTGCTTACTGTAGTGGCATGTTTTTCCAGGTGAACTTTTGTTTTTCTAAATCTGATCTTTATTCACGCTTTCTTGTCTTTCAAAGAAAGATGATAACATTTTATGACTGGTTAGTTTTCTGAAGTAACCACTTTTGCAGTTGCAACCGAAAAAACCCAAAATCTTTGCACTTACTATATATATGGGTATGTATATAAATACAGATATATGCGTAATAAAATATGAAGAGGTATCTTGATTACGTTCTTTTGCCAGCAATTATTCAAAATGGCAAAAGAGCAAATTTAGTGGTCAAAAGACTCACATATCTCAACTGGTACACAGTGCAATTTTTCCATTTGATCTTTACTGTGACCTTATGCAAACCACAACATTTCAGGAAATGTTCTGATCTTTCTAGTCAGTGATTGTGAAGCAACATTTTAAAAGACGGTTTTCAGGCATATTACCAGTTTCTTATTCCATGGAAATGCAGGGGAGGAGAAAAAGCACTCTTATCTTACTTAGTCATTCAACACTGGTATTAATGATATGTTCATACAGCTAATAATTTTCTCAGTTTTATTTGTATGTTAATATTAAAGTAAACCAAAGTGAAAGAACAATCACAAAAGTGAGACTTTTTTTATGTCTGAGCCATCACTGAAAGGACAGAATGACAACATCTGGATGTTCTACCAGATGGTCCCAAAACTCCAAGCATTGAGATCTGCCCCAATGCAGCACCAGACCTCAAGGTTCATGATAAGTGGTTGAAACATGAAACATTTGATTTGTTATACAATTGCCTCTAAAAAAGCAAGCTTGCAACCCCTCCAATATAAACACGTATTTTTGAAAAAACTGTCATGTTTTTTTAATTGCTTAAAGCTCTTCTGCAGTATCTTGAAATCTGGGAGCTTGCAATGGACCCTTGCCCAGCAGACATGTTTTGGGAGGAGGTTTTAAGGCCAAACATCTCTGTGTTGGCTTCTTGTAGCTCAGCAACACACTTAGCATTGTGGGTTCCCACCCACTGGGTCCTCTGAGCTTTCCAGCTCAGTTATTACACCCTTGCAAGATGCTGAGCAGGAACACAGGGCTCCTTTACCCCTTGAACCAGGGGTCTGCAGGCAGCCAGGCTGGCAGTGCCTGGCAGGAGGCAGCAATAGGCAGCACCATTTTTGCAGGAGAGGAGAAGGCAGAAGGCAGGAGGAGAAAGTGGTCGCTTCCCTTTCTCTTCTGTGGAAGTCAGTGCAGCGTGTTTGAACCTTTCACCCTTGCTTTAAAACAGTTATTTTAAAAGCTGCATTCATTTGCTTTGCAGGTTTCTCTCCTTCTACGAGGCAAAGAGGAATAAAAGGAAAGAGCTCAGCCCCACTTGAAGGAGAGGCACCACTTCATTTCCATATACGTGCAGTTTTCTTCTCTTGTCTGGACACTGCTTGAGGATGCGGCACAGAGGGAGGAGCGGGTAAGGTGGATGAGCTCCAGTGTAGTTCATGCCCATGTTACGCTCTGGAGAGATGCAGCAACAGCTGATAAACAGATATGCTCAGCTCACAGCTTTCCCATAGCGTGGCCACAGCTCACAGAAACCAGGAGGGGAGGGGACAGGTTTGGCAAGAAGGAATTACGGGGTTGTCGACCTGTTTTTGTTTGTTTGCTTTTTGTAAAACTCATGGTGACATAAAAAGCCAACATATATTACAATTACTCATCGTATCTACAATTATTAGGAAGAGCTGTTCCTAGTTTCAGTCCTAATTATGGTGCTAGTAATTTCAAATTCTTTTTTAACACAGTATGAGGGACTGCACAAAATCTGCCCATGAAAACAAGCAATGACCATAAAGGTGTAAAATGAGATAATTACAGTCTGAAACAAAAGAAAAAAATGTTAGTACTCAATTCCCTCAATGATAATGAGAACTTACATCTGATGGCCATAACTTAAGCATCTACTTAGGAACAGAAGCCATTTTGTTCCTTATTAGTCCTAATTTACATTCCTACAACAGCGCCAGAATTAAAAGACAGACCAGTGACCAAGTGGAAAAGTCTGCGTAGTCTTGAAGCAAAACATGCTTAGGATTTAAATTCCCTTTGCTGCAATACCCATTTCATTAGGACCGATCGGCTCTTTGCTTTCATTCAAAACAGGCACAGAGGCAACCAAGTTCATGTTCAAGAGTCTCTTGCGAGGCTCTTCAAGCCCACACGTCTCTCTCTGTCTCTGTGGTGTGAGAGCAGTGGACTCTTCAAGCTCTCCTGTGCTGCTGCGGCACACCTGCTATCGAAAACCTCTGGTGGGAAAGACGAATAGCAAAGCTGCTTCCGTTTTTCAGGTGGAGAAAAGTCTATCGTCAACAAAGTCCTCCACAGGAAATGAAGGAAGATCATTGCCAGAGCAGCCCTGTAGGGTGATGAAGCCCTCACCTGCAGCAGGTACGGCATCTCTCTTTGGTTAACACAGACAACGAAACCCTGAGCCTTCATTTTTTTTGCTTTCTCCTGAGAAGGTGTGTTTGGAGGGTTCTCCAGGAAGGCTGGAGCCCTTTGAGCACATCAGGGTGGGACCAGTCCATCCTGACTGTGCCCGCCCTGCTTTCGCAAAAGGAAGGCAGTCGGGGCTGTGCAACAGGGAAGAACAAGGCAAAAGGAGGGGAAAGAGCAATTATGAGAAGCAATCTCCAAATGATCACATCTTGATGTATTTATTTACACTTCTTTTCATGAATTCCACCGGCCATGTTCCTAATCCCAAAGATTCTAAAATATGCAGCAGAACAGTTATTTTCCCTGGACTGGGAAACGTTCACCGGCCACAAGACATTACTTGGAAGCCCCTTCACAATTAAGTCTTTATTAAAACTTTTCAGGGTAAACAGTAGATAAATTTAGACCAGGTTCCCTGCAGTTTTTGCCAGTAGAAACGCAAGTGTTATGTGTCCTGAGGGACAAGTGATTTGTTGCCAATAATTTAACAGAAATTATATTTTCACAAAAATAGTCTCCCTTAATCTGTAATAAGCTCCATATCCCAGGTGTCTCTGGTTTGCGCATGCTCCTAAAGTGGACAGGTGTGAGAATGGGCAATCTGTTTTTTTGGGGTTTTTTCCCTTTTTAAACAAAAACACTTTTAAAATGAATTAATCCTAAAAAGAAGGCAATTCCTTCTCCTTTAATACCATTAACTCTGCAGGAAAACAAATGGCTCCACAGAACATTAGCAGCAATCAAAGAGCAAACAATCTACAGTCAATCAAAATAAATGTAACAGATGACACAAATCTGCTTTCACTTACAGTAAATGACTGTATATAGATATCTACATGGGTAAATAGGCTTCTCAGAAGTTTCTTCTGGAGAAAACTCGTAAAACTTGGAAATGCCAAATAGATATCTTTATGTCCCACTGTGCAGTCACTCATAAACTTCATGTACATTTACCGTAAAAGTCACATTACCACTGATTATTACTGACTGAATGCAAGCCAAACATTTCTTTGAAACAATCGCATAAGGAATACATTTGCAATATTTTAAATGGCTAAAAGTAACTAATCATAGATGTAATTAAACGAAGCCATTTGTTACTGCATTATTTGAACGTCCTGCTACCATGCAAGGTGTACTTTTCTCACAATACACTAATCCCAGCCACGCTGGCCCCCTTTTTGCAAGTTCTTTTCCTGCATTGTTCTAGCCCAGCAATCACTCTGGATATTGACGTTTCTGTTCAAATAAACACGCTTAGAAATGAGGTTCCTTGACATTTCCAGAACTTCAGAGTGTTTTCAAGTGCACTTCCTAATGCCATTGGCACTTGAGAAAGCCTCATGTGTAATTTTAAAGAAGAAATATGAATTCTCACGACATGAAACCTATGCCTTGTGAAAAATATAGATTTTGCAACGTGCGGCATAATATTCACTGAGAATGTGCTGCTGTTACAGAGAGGGTCACATGCTTGTTTCTCTTGAATAGAATATTATTCTGTTAGTAAGTCACCATGAATCAAAGGGTCTCCTAAACCAATTAAGTACTGTACAACAAGCTCAGTAATAACAGAACAGGATTCGAAGAGCTGCAAGCATTGAATAACGTAGGAAGATGGAGACGGTCAAATATGTAAGGTGCATATTTAACTCTAGAGTATTTAAGAAACTTTCAGCCTGTTTTAATTACTTATCAAAGACATTTTAATGCTGCTTTGCAAGAGGTCTTTATCTTACTGAAAATTAGCTTTTCAATAAATTTCTGTTGCTCCTCAGGTCGGATCATTGCAGTAAAACTGCATTGATCAAGGAGTGTAATGATTATCTTTCCCTGCACCTGACATTTCTACCATTTCATTTTTAGTAGGTTTTTCTTTGATTTGCTCAATTATTAGCTGGTTTTATGCCTGTGAGAGTGTATGACAGAACTGAAGGGATGCATACTTAGTGATATTCAGCACAGCTCTATCACCCTGTTTTTACACCAGCATAAAATCAGTATAATGCAGTGATAAATCAGGCTAATCCTTCATATCTCAAGAAGGTATACTTACTCTCTGGTTTTTTAGGTACTCTTAGTTACTGTCATAGTTGCTCTCATAGTTGCTTTTTGCTTTTTAATTAAACTTACTGTTCTGTTTTGCCAGTCCCTTACACCTTGTGAAAGCCTGCATGATATCCAGTGTACAGAAGCCTGAATTTGCTTAGTTTTGAGAATATTCATTGGATCGGGGGATTTGGTTTTGCAGATTCCCTCTCAGAGGTATCTCACAGCTGTGTCTTACTAAGCCCAAATGCTAACATTTGTTCATCATACAGAAGAAAACAAAACTGAATTGATATGTGTACCATAAGAAGTAAGTTTTTATAAGCCAGATGCAGAAAGACAGTTCTGGCTTCTGGGATGCCTGTGTGTACGTACAGAAAGGATACCTCCCATCATGTCAGGGTTTGACGACTGCCACCACAGTGCATCTGACTTCTTCAGCACTGTTTCGACATCTAGGCTGCCATCACTGTTAAAGCTGCAGTTTTGTGATAGCTGTCACATACATTTTGTTTTCAGCTGGCTTCATGTGTTTTAAAATCAATCCACAGCTCTTGCCATAAGGAGACATTTGTTTCTCAAGAGGAGAACGATGTGGAGAATGATGTGGGAAGAGAGACACCATGAAGACTTTCAGGGGGGCTCTCAACGATGCCATCGCACAGCTAGAGCTCATGATTTCCTCCTGGATATCTTGGAGGCACTTCCAAAGTAGCTCAAGCCCATCTGTGTCCTATCTATCTGCTGTGGTCCCGTGTTCCTGCCCTGCCTGCTCCCTTCCACCAGGGTGGGTGGTGTCTTGCCTGCCTATGCAGCAAGTAGGGAAATGCATTTCTGCAAATGCAGCTGAAAACTCCGGCTGCAAGGAAGCACTGAGCTTTCTGCAAGGTCAGCTCTGCAGCCGGCTCACTGCCCACACAGCTGAGCCCTGGAGCTGGTGCAAGGACAGGACAGGAGTGAATGATGGGAGCGGGCAGGACATCAAGCTGCCATTGATCTTCATCTTCTGGTTATGGTTTCACATCTTGCTGAGTCCTGCCAAGGAAGAGGGAGGAGATCCTGCCCCTCATCCTCTCCCCTCCCCCAGCCACACAATCCTGCCCCATTCTCCTTGGGATGGCTCTAGCAATCAGATAGCCCTGGGGCAAATCAATTCAGAGAATTGACCCAGTGGAAATCTAACACCGCATATAAATAAATATGCAAAAAAAGGGAACAGTTTGCTGCCAGATATGTCAACCTGTCAACTGAGCTGACTCGCCCTAAGGCCACACAATTGCCAAAGCCAATATGAGGAGGAAGGAGGGTACCTGCAGCGGGGGAGAGGGGGCAGGGGAGAGGGAGCAGGACCTTCCTTTTCAGTGGAAGATGGGTGCTGGCTTGACAGAGCTGCTTTTAATGTGAAGGCACCCCCTCCAGTTCTGTGATGCCTGTGGTTTGGATGGAGGGGCACTTAACAGGGGGCAAAATTCATAGAGGCAAATTTTAGCTCCCGGAGTTCATCCACCAGGGCTGATCCTCTAATCAGTGGAGGGAAATGGACTTCTCTGGGTGAGTGACTGAGGATGCCCTTATCTCAGCTGTGATCAGGGAGGGAGCCCAGAAACATTACTTCCTCTAGGGACAAGGTGGCCTTTGTGAAAATCTGTAATAGCAACGATTTTCAGCTTGCCTTATCACAGATACCTACAGTTTTCTGTCGGAGGGCTGAAGGCCGGTAGGATGAGCTTTACCTCACTGGCCAGGGGCTTGCCTGGCTGGCTCACCTCCTGGCAGGCCCTGCAGAAGTCACCTGTGAGCCCAGGAGTCTGTGGACCACAGGCAAAAACCCCCAACCCCACAAAACTACACGCTCAGTTCCCCCCGCACAGGCAGGGCAACAGAAACGAAGAGGGAGCAATAATGGTTCTGCACCATTGCTGCCACTGAATTAAAGATAAATAGTTAAAAAAATTGTTCTTTTTTTTTCAATACGTATATTTAAAAATAAAGAATACCTGTACTTAAATAAAATGATCCATGTTTTTTTACTACACACACGATGCTTACCTTGCACTTTCCCTGCGACAACTTGTATGATTTATTATGACAAACCACTAGCCCTAGTAACAGCAGACACAGATCTCTGGAGGAAAATGTGCCACATATTTTAAAGCTGTCTTACACTAAACATGTATGTTTTCAGTCCAATGCAAAGTAGAGAGAAAGCCCCCAATGTTTTCCTAGGTGGATAAGGTCTTGATAAATTAAGAAAACCAAAAATCACATTTCTGAGCCTCTCACACTAAAAATAAAATTGAAATAAACTGGCCCCCCCCCCCCACGCTTCTCAAATATTCTCCAAAGAAATGGTTATATTTTGCTGTCTTGGAATTTCGGCAGGACTCACTGAGTTCTCTTCAATTCTAGTTTTTCACATAACCAGTTTTTTGTGCTCTAGTTTGCACTGGGCTGAATTTGCAGGGTCAGCTGCCATCTTTTTCTGCTACTGAATTCCGAAAGATTCCTCTTTAAGCAACGTTGCCTGTTATAAAGATATTCTGAAATCATTTAACTGCCTATTAATTAAACTAAAGATTTTAGGATTGCTTTGCATGTGCAGTATGTCAATAGGGTCAATTCTCTATACTTAATAAAAATGCTCAAAATTTTGTGTGTATGTGTGCATAAAAGGAAATGAGCAGTGGCTCCTAAATTGGTAATATTTGGAGAGTAAAAAAAGTGGTATGTTTGTTTCTACTTCATGAAATTTTTAGGTTTCAACAGTCCTATCTCAGATGCATAAGGTCTGTCAATACAGTTTACTTCAGTTGCCTCACCATTTTAATCAGCAAAAAGCTCATCACCTGTGCTACATGCTAAAATATTGATAAATAATATATGTGGAAAGTAGTTACTATTAATGTATAAGACATTGCTAGATTAATAAGTTCCCATTATACAGAAGGAATTTGTACAATTAAGATCATTTATCTGTAAAAAGAATGAGTGTTTGAAGTCGTCCATGATATGTATCACACATCATAAGAAACAATAAACAAAACCCACACTAAAAAAGAATAAAAACCAACAAAAAAGAGGAAAGGATATATTTTCCTACACAGGCAAGATAATGGAACTTTGGATCTTCTGAAAATTCTTAAATGCTAGACACTCAAGCAAAATGTTTAATTTATTCAAGATTTATTATCCAACATCAGTATGAAGACACCGAGAATGTTATGTGGGCAACTCAGTGAAACTTGCAGGACACAGCATCATCTTATTTACTTCGTTTTAAATGTCTGCTCAGTGCCATGAACACACAAGATCTGGCCTTTATTTAAGTTCTGCTGGATAATTCAGGGCAAGTCATTGCATCTCCTCATGTCTTCATTTTCTCCTGGTGATAATACACTGATGTCTGTCTTAAAGGATACTGGGATGTAATATTGAAACTACTAAGTGTTTGATTATCTCTTCCTGAGCATCACTGCTCTTGCCTCAGGACAGCACAGAAGAGAAATGACAAATATACACCGTGTCCAGCTTTCTTTGACCCTGCTTAGGAAAAAAGTTTTGTTAGTTAAAAGGCATTGCTCACTGACACACCAAACACTAGGGGTGAAATTCTAGTTTCATTAAAGACAATGTGTTTTTTGCCATCATCCTTGATGGAGTTGGGTTTCATTTATCTTTGACAGGATTCTGAACACCACCTCATTTCAAACTACACTTATTATGTATTTCACTAATACATCAACTTGTAAGGAAAAACAATCTCCTCTGGATGAATGTTACACATGAAGAAGGCTATGAGGAGCAGCCCTTTTATCCAGAAAGCTGAAGGACGGCAGTCTGGCCTGAAATTTACAACAGAAGTAAAGTAACAACCTAAACTGTGGACATTATTTTGACTCTGAAATATGCGTCTTTGTTCTACGCCTTGGTTGCCATTGAGGTATCAGATTTTTAAAATGTTGCCCAAGAACAGGCAGTTTATTGCTATTCCCTGCTTCTGTTTTTCCCTAGGTGCAGCAATCAAATGAACAAGAAAAGCCATTTGTACAAGGTGGAGTAGATATCTGTTAACATTCATGCTGATTTTATGGCGGAGTAGAAGGAACATAGCTTTAACCGCTCACTGAAGAACACTCTTAAACTTGCATTTATTTACATAGCATCTATGGCATTTAGCTGACTGAAGAGAATTGATTAGCAAGAAGGCTGTTAAACAGCAGTCCTATAGCAGACACTGAACTGAGGATTAGAGGTTTATTTCACTAATTGGTGCCCTCCTGTAGTCTTTATGAGTCAATTCTAAAAAATAAAGGAGCACTCGAACTGTGTTTAGAATAAAAGCAGAGTGATTCTTTTCACTGCACAGAAATCCCATAGCTGAGCTCTTTTAGAAATGAGTTTAGGATTTTCCAGCCAAATTATTCCTCTCCGGTGAATTCTTGCTTGCAGCACTGTATCCTTTACTGCATTGCTTTGGCAAACCCCAGATAGCAAGGCATGCTGAAAACCAGACCTGTAGCTGCCATGGTAGGCACAACGGTGCCTTAATTGTCCACCACGGCTGCCTGGGATGTAGAAGCCACACACCTTTGTGAGAGCAGAGCCCTTGTATGGCCCTGGCTCACGAGCTGGCCGGCAGCAGCACGGCATACAAGGCAGGCAGGCACGGCTTCCACCCCACAGAGACAGCAGCACAGAGGCTCATTATAATGTCATTGCTGCAGAAGTACAGCGTGTGCACCTACAGGTTTGAACGATGCCATGGGAGCGTGACGGCGGCTGTGAGGTGGGACCCAGGGAGCTCCAGGACATCCACTGAGGAGCAGGCACCTCTTGCAGATGAACTATATTTGTACAGGGAGGACTAAAGAGGGAAACAGGTTTCAGCGAGTTCCCCCTTATGTTTTGAAGAATGTTTTATCATGGGTAGGCAGAAATAAAATTCTCATCTCTCTGGTTTTAATAGTATTCTGAAATAAGGAGATGTGCATGCTGAACCCTGAAGAGCATTGTTGGTACTAACATTATGGGCAGAAGGGCTACCTGGCTCCAGCTGGCTCCTGGAGATTTCCAGCGCATGGAGAACACCACTAGAGGGCTCACAGAGTGTTTAAAGGGTTATCACATGTGGTACGTGAAAAATGTTCTCCTTTTACTTTCTGTTCCCCCATTTGTACATGCAACCTATTTGAGAACTGAACCTGCTAAAGTGTGCCTTTACTTTAAAGTCAGCTTCACAGACTCTCACAGGCTCATCTCCGTATGGGGACACCACCACCCTCTGACCTCTCCTGTGTAAACAGGCCTTCCATGTAAAACAACTTTGGCCTGATCATGCTGCTCGTTACCCACTAGTCACTAACCAGAGGCAGCCATTCAGCAAAACGCCTGCCATTACCAGTGCTTCCAGAGGGCTGGACGAGTTCAGTGCATCAGGTATAGCAATATCGGTATATCGCATATATCAGTGCTTCAGAAAGAAAAGAAAAAAACCACAACCTTCTTTCCTTTCCTCTTTCCCCATAGAAACCAACCAAAAAAAAACTTTAGGAAAGCTAACTGGAAAGAAGATAGACACGACCCTAATATTTGTACCTTCCCCATTTAGGGGATTCATATAAATTCTGGGACAGCAAGCTCTCAGGCATATGAAGATTTTGGTATATTGCTCATGGGGTCAGGGAGGTTGGCCATCCCTACAATAAGACATGAAAGCTGTTTGTGGCAACTAGTTAATAATGCCAACTACCACTAAAACACGCTTTCTCTTAAGGATCAAGATTTACCTTTGTCGATGGGGGAGAATACAAAACTAGTGTAACAGGTATTCTTTTTCCCCTCTTACCACTCATTAGCCCTGAGGACCTTGCTACAACATTTGGTGTTGAGAGTAGAAATGTTCTAATATATAGCCCCAAACTGAACAATGTGAAGGCAATAATCACAGGAGTATTTCAACACTAACTAAAATGAATTTCCTTCTTTTTTCTACTCTTTCTTTTCCCTTTCCTCTCTGATAGAGGCTGCCAAGGGAATTATTATGATTACTCTGCATATTTTGCAGATGGTTGGCTGCTGCACGGGGTTCTTGAGAGAGGTCAACATCCTATAGCATCCAGCTTGGATGCTGCCCTCCACACCAGCTGAGCTGTAGAAGTCCTTAGTCAGCAAAGCTTTTGCTGACACACTTAATTGAAGTCTCTGGGACAAGTCACCTCCTCAAAGCTCAGATTGAAGCGCTTTCCTGAACTGGGACTTAATTCTACTCTCCTATTAAACCCAATGGAAATATTCCACTTTCCAGGAACGGAAGTTGAAGAGGACTTTTAATTTTTTTTTTGTATTTATATACACATAAATACGTACACAGACACACATGCACACATAAAAGCTGCAACTTTGAGGTGTTCAGAAGCCACATTCAAGGATGTTCTCAGGAGTTTCAGCTAAAACTCTTAAGTTTTCTTCTCAGGGATACTAGAGACACTGACATTGGTTGTATCATGCCAACAGTGTGAGGACAGGAAGCTTTCCTGCCTTTTGGCTTTGCTATATGGCATGCAGACAAGCAGTTTGGAGAGCCCATAGTCACAGGCTGGTGGGAGCAAAGAGGCTGTATGTTTATTTAATCCGTAGCCTTGTGGTAAGTAATCGATAAATCCACCTTTCTGGTACCACTCCATGGTAAAGTGGAAGAGAAAAAGGGGCAATACTGACATAATGCTGTAACACCGATTTGTAGGGTCCCCTGCTTTCCATATATGTGCCAGCAATGTGGACAGACTGTATTTAGCCCCACTCCAGGATTGGACTGATTAAGGATCAAAATAGGAACAAGCAACTGCCCCAAAGTCTCTGTTTGTTAGGACATTAGGATACTCACCTCTGCTCCTCCTTTTAAAGAATGAAGATGATACAACAAATCCAGACTTTCAGCCCCAAAGAAGTGTAGAGGATCAGTTCCTGCATGTTGTCTTGGGGCCAACCAGCCCACGTGGCTGATAGGACCTGGGTCAGGAACAAGCATTGCCGCTGGTATTAAGGTTTTGCTCCTGCCCAGGCAGGAGTGCTGGGATGGCACCAACTCCAGCTGCCCAGAGCTTGGGGAAGGGCTCCAGGGCTTTTGCCCTGGGGGAAGACAGAGACAAACAGTCCTCTGCCATTTGAGGTCCACAGAAGACCAGAGTGTCAATCCATTCTCCCCCACATGCATCCTGAAAGAAAACTCCTGAAAATCTGTCTTCATTACAGCAGTATCACCCTTCAGGACAGGAACATGTTTCCCTGACACATCTGTTTCGCAGGGACAAATGCATGGAGGTGAATACGTTGAATAAACAGGTTGAGATTTGCAAAGCCACCTTGAGTAAAAACTGGATTTTCACATCCTTCAGGTACTTAAAGTCTCTGCCCTCTTTATCTGAACTGCACCCACGCAGGCAAATCCAGCATTTTACAAGTTTGGGTTTCAGATTTATTGTTTGAAATTGTTTTCAAACCAATGACTTATAACACAGATATATCTGCTCATCTACATCAACAAGGGTTGTATGAATCTTAGATTTGTAAAATGCAAATTGCCTATTTATGCTAGATATTGAGGGATCCGCTATAGTTTATTTCGAGGTGGGCTTTTTCATTTTGAGCATTTTTTACAAAGAAGCATACCACTATCTAAGTATGATGAGGTTAGCATAAACCAACAAAAGCAAAGAAATTGTAAGCTAAGATTGATGATACATTCCTAACTCATGCTGTTGTGCCTAATTATTGCAGGACTGCCAACCAACTCATGATAATTACATACTGCAAACAGAGCTGTGGGGGGAAAAAAAAAATCATTGTTTTGGGTCCATATTACTTTCACTGAACTTTACTGGCATGTTTGATTCATATCTCCTTTTTATGTTTTGAGTTCATAGAGCCTGCAAACTCAAATACAAACCTCCTGACGGATCAGGAAGAACAAGCTGGTTTTCCCTCCAGACTCTTGTCTAAAGCACGACGACAACCTTGTGCCATTTATTACCACGAAAACACGCTGTTCTTGCTTCTCTTCGCGAACCACTCTTGGCCAGCCTCGTTATTTGCAGAAGTGACACCAGCCAGCCTTGTTTCTGTTTGTAGACAGCATATGAGAAAAGAAGGGGGCTTTGAAGAGCACGGGGAAAGAGCTGTGTTACGCACAGTGACCGCAGGTTTCTGTCAGTCTCTTTGTTGCAGTTTCCTAGAGTTCAAAAGCAGACACTTCTCTCCATTCTCTTACTGGATATGAGTATAGTTTCAATCCCAGAGCGGCGGTATCTAGAGAGGAGTTTAATCATTTTTATTCTCTCATTTTACACTCGTATGTCCTTAACCCAATTTAGATGGTCAAAGCACCCTGGGACAGCGATTTTCATTCGCTCAATATGTACACAGTCCCTAGCACTACAGAGTCCCACCCCAATGGAAAACATTAAGTGCTTCTCTGATAGAAATGCTAAATAATTGATCATAAATCCCTAAATCATACAATGCAATGTAATTTCTTCTCCCTGATTTTGTTATGCTATTATTTATTTCAGCATATGGTATTGATATAAGAAATTTGTAATGAAGTCCCAGAGACGCTTTGATTAAATGTGGTTACAGGGACTATCATTGCGAGTGGCAACAAATAGCTCTAATGGATTTTCTAGTACCTTGTTTTCATCATCCGTAATAGACTCTCATCTGCGCTGGTCGGAACTGTAGGACGCTCGTGTCTTCTGCACCCAGACTTTAACAGATCTATATTTTATGGGCCTACAGTAAAAGTAATTGCAGGTTTTATAATGTCTGTGTACTGCTCCGACTGAAAGCAATCCATTTAGAGACTTCCGGAAAGTTGAGGTGTTTCGGTTACAAATGCATGAGCTGAGACGGGCTCCGGTCGCGCAGCCGGCTGGGTACCAGTCTCCTTCTAATGAGGGCGCATTCCAGAGATCTGACTTTCTTTTCCTTTGTAGTAATACCAAAATAGAAGAAATTTTGGAACACGAGGGGTTTGAGCTGAAAGGACCCTGCCCCTGAACTTCATCAGTTCAGAGGAAGCACAGAAACTTGGAGGCCGGTCCAGAAGATGATGACAGCTGGAACCACCAGCAAAGGCAACACACCAGCATGGCCACTCACCCTTTTGCTAAATCAGGCCCTTCGGCTGCAGCTCACACTTGACAAAAATCAAGAATTGATTTTGACTCACTGTCTGACCTCAAATTAGCTTTCAAAAGCCATGCAACATATCTTGACAATCTCACCGTAGGAAACCAGGAACTAAGGCAATTGGAGAAAAGCAAAATGCCTTTTTTNTTTTTTTTTTTTTTTTTTTTTGTGTGTTGAATGATGGAGTAATTATACCGTCTACCTAAAATTCGAGGGTTTTGCCAAACATTCATACCTACACAACCCTCCGCAGGGCTGCCTCCTGCCCCCATGGAAACAGCCAGCCCTGCAGCAAGAATTTGGCCCAAGGAGCAGGAGAAGATAACAGGGAAATGGGTTTTTTTAAAGGCACAAATGCCCTCTAAATGCCAGGTCTGCCATTTGCGCCTCTCAAGACCAAGAATAACTCGGTCTGAATGTTAACAGTGTCTTTTTACTGTATGTGATGAATGGATTAATCCTGCTATTATCAGAATAATTAATCTTGCTTGACACTCCAGGCAAAAAATCCAATATGCTGGATTCCACAGACATGGCAGTGCTCCGTAATATTTTGTTATCTTTTCAATGTATAATTAATAAGGAGAGTAGGGAATCGAGGAGAACCAGCCAGCAGAGAAAGCAGAAAACAGAAAGTTAGGATATCTGGAGTTGTCTCAGCTATTTCAATGACAGTATCAATTGAAAGGAAAGTCCCCAAGTGGGAGATGGACAAGATCCAGTTGCAGCTGGCAACAACACAGATGCCACTTGCTAAATTATCTGAAACCATTTTCTGTCATAACATGAGTTATATGCTCTTAGTGATGAGGCTAATTTTAAAATGTTATTGTTTTCACAGTATAGTCCTTGACTGGACTGCTCCAGATGTATGAACTGGAGAGAAAAGGGTAGCCAGCCTAGACCCTTGGCATCGTCAGGCTCCTGAAAGCAGCCATTCAGCATGAAAACCTGTGCATGGCTAAGTAGGAAAAAACTATGTTTAAGTCTCATGGGTAGGCAGTTAGAGAATCCCTGTACTAATCATGTCATTTTTTATTTTCAGAATGGCACCCCAAAATGACAGACTTTCCTTGATCCAAACAATGAACATTCTTCCTCTAACTCTAGAAAACCACGCGAATCAAACGCTTATTTCCAACCACTGTATTTCTTGGAGTAAAAATAATTACCTCCTCTCCCAACACACATACATTATCTTCTTACGTGCTTTTTTCCCCCAGGTTAAATACTCATTTTGAGGCTGCACAGCTGACCATACCAAATTTGTTTCATGCTTGGTTCAGCTCACTATTTGGAAAATAAGCAGTAATGTTCTGCTTGGAATTCCTACATGGACCGGTGGGGGCTGCCTCTCTGCTGCAACCTTCACTTGGCTGGGAAACCACCGACCTGCTGTGGCTCAGAAGCTGTCCTCAGCACGGCAGGCACCAGCTCATATTTTGTTGAGTGATAGCAAAACTTTTATTCCTATTTTCAAAAAGAACTGTGGCACTTCAGGAAGAGCTGCTAAATTACATCTTCATTTTGCAACATCCCCAGCTGAAGGTACCATAGAGCGGTTCTGTATCGCTTCAAATTGCTCATGAGGAAACGGTGTGCTGATACATAGACCTGATATGGGACTTTGGGGGATTAACTCCTACATATCACTGAATCAACTCCCAGACAAACGGGTACTCATCCTGATGAGGAGGAATATTCTGTTTCTACAGCTTTTTCAGCTAGAACACAGAGGGAACAAACCAAAATACAGCTCCAGAAAATAAGCAGACAATATGTGTGCTTGTGAGCCCCAGGTTAAACTCAGTCTTCTGAAGCATATAGTCAAGATTGGGAAAAGTGTGATGCCTTGGCCAACAGGCCTCACTCATTAGGTCGTGCCATAAATAGCAAAAGGAGTGACAGAAGTGGCACAAACCAATGTGGGGGGCTGGAGGTAGGGAGGGGGACCACAGGGCCATTGGGCCAGATGTCCCCGAGCAGCTGTGTGCACCCCGAGTGGGCTGCAGGGCTGCAGGCACGTGGCAGCAAAGCTTCCCCATCCACATCTAGCCTTGCTTCCAGGCTGTGCAGATCCCAACACTAGAGGAGCAAGAAATGTGTTTAGCCTTTTATACAGGAGTGGGAATGATGCAAAAAAGAGCTTCACGCTTTTCTAAAGGACTTGCAAGGTTGGTTTGTCACCTTCTAATGCTCCATTTAAAAGCATTATTATTACAAAGCAACATGATTTGTTTCCATGGAGCCCATCACCGTGGTAGCCATCTACCAGACACTGGAGTAGGGCAGTCCTGGCTAAGTTTCTGCTTGCCTGGCTTGCACAGACAGGTAGGTTTCTTAGCTTCCCAGGAACTACATATGGGACTATGGGGAGAAGCATTTGGCCAGATTGTTAATCAGAGAAACAACAATCCATGGGACAGATACTCAGTTGCGGTCACTTGGCATGGCCTCACAGACTTCAGCTGAACAGCTTTACGCAGCAGCAGCAGGGTCTGGTCCCTTGAACACCTGAAGGGAGGTGGGAGGAGGACTGTAAAGGCGAAAGCCATAATCACAGGGAAAAATTTGTTTACTGGGAAGCTCTATGTATGCTCAGATCAATGTGAAAGGGTGTTATACTTACTATACAGAGATGTAAAAATGCCATAGCCGAGCACCTCCTGTTGCCTACTGACCAAAACACTGATACATTATTTCTGTTCCTCATGAATGCTGATGGTGGTATGCCACACTTCACCCAGTTTCAGGTGCCACTGACATTAGCAGCTCCTGCAACTGTCTCTCACACAGAACCCCCAACCCAGATATTAGCAGTAAGAAGTGTGCCCAACTGACTTCTACAGAAAGCAGACTTTGTTAGGAGGTTTTCATGAGCTCATGGATGTTCTTAGACGTTCAAAACACGTCATGCAACCAATTAGGCCATTCTCCTGTGCTTTTTTGTTTCTCCTATTCCCTCCACCCCAGTTATTTTTGTAATGTTCATTTCATGTCCCCTTCTCTTTCTGAGCTCTACTCAGATTGTATGGTTTGGATTAAATGCATTCAAAGTCCAAGCTGTTGCCCAGCAGCCGTTTAATGATAAAACTAGTCTTACAGCTTGAAAAAGGCACTCTCACTTCCCACTCCTAACCGTGATAGCTGCAGCTTTTCTTGTGTTGGCTCTTGAGCCTTGTGTGGCCCCTGAGAAAGGTAGCTCAGCTCAGCAACCTGTCAGAAAAGAGAACCCCTAGAAGCAAGCAGGTGGAGAAGAGGCTGCAGATCATGGCAGCTGCTGGTGCCCGGAGAGAGACCCGGGTACCTGGGGTGGCTGTGGGCTTTGGCCTGCCACCCTGCTGCCATCCCCCGACCCCTCATCCCTCAGCTGGCAATGCCCCCCCCCACATGCCATACAAGACTAACTTAAGCTGGAAAAGGACTAGTAGAAAGAGTTGATTTAGGGTTTCATGCCTCCTCATGGACCCTGCTATGCTCCTCCCCATGGCTCAACTCCACCTGCTATACGCAACCCCTTTAGCTCAGAGGTTTTCCATATGTAGATTACTGCAGTGGCCTTGCCATTCCCTGTGGGTTTTTAGATCACCTTTTATTTGTTAATTCTACCTTGATTTGTTAATTTCTTATTGTGAACTCTTTTATCTAAATGCCACTTCAATGCCCACTTTGCCTAATCACACCTTTCCTGTTCACACCCAATCTTTTCAACAAAGATCTGGGGAGAGAGGAGATTCAGAGGAGGAGGGGAGTTGCTATTTGATTTTGCTTTTTCCACTATCTCTATTCCTTTTGTTTTCCTTAGCTCTAAGAAAGGATACAAAATTTCTCAGCCCCAGTGAAATATCATCTTCTACCTATATATTTTCTGTACTAAGTGATATTTATTTACGAAGTATGTTTCCTAGATATCTCAATCTGAAGATTCAAAAATCATTATGCTTTGCTTTCCAAATCCTACATCTCCTCATTTTCCAGTAATCTCACAATGTAAATACTAATAGATACAAAAAATAAAATTAGAGAAAGTCAGTACCCTTACATCAGGTATAGCTTTCTGCAGCAGGGCAGAAATCGATATTTTTTTAATGATTTTTTTTTTTCCTCCGTGCTGACTTGGGCATTAAAATCTTCTACCTTGCTGGAGTTTGGCAAAGAAAACCAGTGCCAAGAAGGACAATACAATCACTCCTGGACATCTACCACTTTCTTGCCGAGAAATAACCAAACATTTCAAATATGAGTGGACTCAAAGACCATGGTAGTTAATGGAAACCTGTCAGCTGACATTAGTACTCAGACCCTTAATTCTTTCCTTCCGAGCTAAGACAAAAAGAACAAATTCCACAGTCTATATAGCAGGCCATAGATTGTTAGGTGAATGGCAGGATCTTGAAAAGGGTTCTCATGATCTCTGTGGCACCCAGATTCTGACGCTTACATCAGCCCATCTTCTTGACCCAACGATGTAATTTTCCTTCAGCCACCATGCATCTCTCATCAAAGATGGCCCTTAAGGCTTAATGGAGCTCTCATGAAAATATACAAAGCAGGATCACTGCTGCCCTTTTCAAAGCTTCCCAAAAATCAAATGCATTTTGCAGCCACAAGGTCTATTAGACACCTGGCAGGTGTTAGACACTTACATATTATGATTAGAGATCATCAGAGCTTTCCTAGAGGAAAACTCCATCAACAGCGAGAGGTGAACCGAACCCCCAGACAGTGTATACTCAATATACTCGGTGAACACTGGGAGACTGAAGACGTGGTTCACATGGACTCTGCCTGGATGGACCCTTGCAACATCTCCAGGGACTCCTGTGCTCACAGGATCCAAGGTACATTTCTAGTGCTTTCAAGATATGCTGCTTGGAGATAGTCATCCATGGAGCTGAACGGAAAGTCCTGAAGCTCTTAATCTAACTGCAGCAGAGAGCTTGGAAATTTCTGAAACCTTTCTTTTAATGGGGTCGCTTTGGGTGGCCATGTGCTTTCCCAGGAGAGCAGGGCTGGATTCTGGGAGTTCTCTCCAGAGCAGTGGACATGTTGGCTGAGCCAGCTGGCCTGAGGCTCAGCACACTCTCAGTCCCACCATGAAGTAGTCTGCAGAAGTGTGCTGTCAGGGAAGGACAGGACTGGAAGCACAACCACCAGCCACAGAAACAGACCTGTTCTTCAGCAGCAAGGATCATGAGATGCAAGTCCAGGTTTGCTAGTACCCTATTTCAATCATTCTGCAACCATTTTTTCAATTGGTTCACAACTTCAAAACTTTTGTTTCCGTTTGACTCATAAATATGGTGTAAAGTTTACGTTTGCTTTCTTTAAGGAGCTTTTTGCAAACTAGAAATCCTGTGTGTTCAGCTGTGGCAGTTGCAGACTAACCCAACCACTGATGGCTACAGTATTATCTTGTTTTGCTGCACTCATTTTGTTGTCTCTAGCTGGTATTTCTCATTGTACTGTTCAATTTGTAACAGGACTACCCTTCAGCTTATTTGTGTACAGGGCTAGCCACAATAGGGCCATGTTTCATAACTGCGTTGAGGTAATGCCCAAGGCTCTCAGCAAGAAATAATAATAAATGACATGACACAACTGTGCTGAGTCACACCTTTTTAAAGCCCCGCTCTTTTTGAGCGACACAAGAGCATAGATAAAAACAGCCACAGGCGGCAAAAAGCCCCTTCTGAAAACAGCTCCTGGTAACTCATTCAAGTCAGTGGTCATAAAGAACAATAGCACAGCTGTTAGATAAATGGGATGCTTACAACTGTGTCCTGGTTTTGGCTGTGTGGTGCTTGGTTGCCGACTGGGGCTAAACCACAACAAACTGCACACAGAAAACCTAAAATTTTCAGCAACAAACCCATTAGCCTTTACTACATGAGTGGTACAGGACCTGCTTGTTTCAGTAATGCTCTGCTGGGTCACATAAAACCTGTAGAGAAAGCGCAGAGAGGTCTGGCATCCATCCATTCCTCCATCTGTCTGAGGGCAGCTGGGAAACTGCCCCAATCAGTCCTCAGGCTCAGGGATGCTGTAACGCTGCAGCCAGTGCCAGTGTATCAGAACTGTTGCATGACCAATGTGTTCGCAAGCCTCAGTTTGCACTGAATGCCTTATATCATCTCTCATTAACAATTAAAATAAAAGCTCTATTATTTACAGCTGTTTCAATCAGCCCTGGTCCTAGGATGTATGTTCCCAAAATAGCAAAATCACAGATCATCAGCACCACTTCTGGATCATTTCATCAGCCTATGACCATATCCAGCACAATCCTTTTTACCTGGAATTTTAAAACTGTTTTCTGCCACATTCCCGTGGCAACAGCAACCCATGGCTCCATGCAAGACAATGGAGAGCATATTATGAAAAATACATGGTATATGTTAAAATCACATCAGTAGGGACACATCAGAACATAAAGCAAAGACATCATGAGCCTGGAACTACTGTTTTTTTCCTATGGTTTTGTTCTGGGTAAGGGGTTTTTTTTCCTGCACTAGATAGTCCTAATTTGTTATGACTTTAAAAAAAAAAAACAACCTAGGAATGAAGGAATTAGATTAAGTCCTTCCACTTAGTTAATTTCCATGATCTAATATTCCCCTCATGTTCCAACACAGCTCTGTTCTCTGCTGACGACGTCAGGGCTGAGGAAATCTCTTAGAAGGAGGTTTCAATTCAAGGGCAAGGCAGACCAGAGACCACTTAGTTCCCCAGACAAAGTATACTCGGTTTAGTGTGCTTGTAGGCAAGCCAGAAACTGTAGCGAGAACACTTAGGAAACTAAGTCCCCTTGGATATAGATGATCAATAATGTTCTCAACAAAGCTGAAAACAGTTCAGAACATAGCGTCTCACCAACTTGTACTGTAATGTTTTAGCGTAGTTACTGTGGATCTCATTTCTGGCAATACCTTGAAACAGCAATCAATACTTGCCCAGGGTATGCTTTCCCTGCCATTTATTCTGTTATCCAGCCAGTGGCAACAACCACCATTGAAGATCAACTAAGCACTGATATGTTGCTAATGATGAGTATCTACTGTATGGGTAACAAGGATCAAGACCCTTCCATGCTGGATACTACAGAAGAAAAGACGCCCAGATACCCATCGCTATAGCATCTGAGGAAACTGCACAAAATGAGTAGCAACAGGAAAGTCACCAGTGGACTTCCTCCCCTCTCATCCTGCAAATAAAAATGTTACCACAAAGACAGTAGAGACTAAAAAGAAATGGACTGTCTATCAAGTGGGCTAAGCTTGTATGGAGGAAAGAAGAGAGGCAAACATTTTAACAATATGGGGATTCGGGTTTTGTGACAGCAATGTAAAAAAGGTTGATTTTGTGGGACTGGCTCCTGGCATGTGCTCCTGTTGTTTTTGTGTTGGTCTGTATTTGATGTTTGCCAAAAATGTCAAAGTGTGAGATGTAAGATTTTGTTTTATGTCCATGTATTATGAAGGAAGTAAAGCAAACCAATGAATCAATCCAGTGGCTGATGTTTAACCTCCTTTCTCCCTTAGACTTGCGTATGTCTGCTTCTCCTGCACTTCTGAGAAACCGTGAACTGTCTCATCCCCAGGAAATACAACAACCCTTAAATTGCAGAAAGAAAAAGCCTTATTGAGCATTTGGGAAATGTTCTGAACAACACTGCCCATCTCCTGCGGCAAAACATTGCAGCAAAGACAGACACAGTACTGGTAGACACAACTGGCAGAGGGATATTGCAAAATACACGCGACTGTAGAACCCAATGTGACTGTTTCTGTGACTGGGGGAGCTGAACGCAGGAACACACTGAGAAAAGCACTACAATGTGCTGGATGTGCCGGCTTTACTGAGTACTGAGTAGCTGCAAGAATAAGGCATATGCAGCAAGAGGAAATCAAATGTGTCATCTGAAATAATGAAGCTAAGATAAATATATGTTCACTGCTTTCAGGTAACTGCTAGACATTAGTAAAGAGCAGCGCTATCCTTGTGCCCAAAGCCAGTCTAAGTTTTTGTTTTTCAGATACTTCTTCACCGAGACCTCAAAGGAACTTCAAAAGAAAAACAGCATCTCTACGGTGAATGATGGAAGATGTTGGACTGAGCAGAGCAGCAGAGGACATGGAAAGGACTCAGACACACAGACTATCATCACTTAAATTGGAATTAGCCAGGACACAGCAATAATGCTCAGCCAGTGGCTGGATTTGTGTACCCTTTTAAGAGGGTAACTTACTACACTATGATTCATCTAGGTAGCAAACTTCTTGTAAACAAACTCTAGACCATGCCTACACTTGATTTCTTGGCCCCAGGTCTCCCATCTCAGCGGTTTGGGTCCACCAGTGGCAGCAGTACTGACAGAGCTAAGACAGATAAAACCCCTAGGATGGTGACACCTTCACCAAGCGACTGCTTCCACCCGCCAGGAACAGGACAAGGTACCCTGCGACCCCCGCAGCAGTCGCACCCTGCAAGCCATGTGGTGCTGCACAGGGTGCTGCAGGCGCATTCAGAAGGGGCTCTGAGAAACCTCCCTGCCACCCTGCCTTCTCCCTTGCTCTCACATGAAGCAGGAAATGGAGGATTGAGCTGTGTGATGGTCGCCTCCCATGCCACCCCAGCCTAGGGAGCAGTAGCTGGAGGGCAGCAGGGAATGAAAAGTGTTTCTCACTTCCCTGCGGGAGAAGGAGCGACTGCCGGGTGCAGGGCTCTTCATTCCCTCCCCTTGCACTCCCACAGGCACCCTGTCAGAGGGCATGGTCTGCAAAGCCCATGCACAAGCTCCTTGCACACTCGTAGTCTCCAAAGCAGAGTTGTGTCAGACTTGCCCACAAAAAAGCGTGTGAACTCTTTTGCCCAGGCTCCTCTGGGTCATGCGCAGCCCAGGCCCCCAGCAGAAGACAAACCTAAACT
Source organism: Balaeniceps rex (assembly GCA_013401315.1). Lineage (NCBI taxonomy): Eukaryota > Metazoa > Chordata > Aves > Pelecaniformes > Balaenicipitidae > Balaeniceps > Balaeniceps rex. Next base: position 225,475 of record VYZW01044395.1, on the reverse strand, counting down.
CTGCCATTGCAGCAGCACAGAGACATTTGTCTCTGCAGCAACGCTGTCTGAGCCACGTGAATTTTGCCTGTGTGATTTCCTCCAGCTTATCGTCTGATCTCTAGCCCACAGTGAAACTGAATCTTAAGGGTTACAGGTGAGGGAACGAAAAGTGCTTTTGTTCTGCCTTTGCATCCCTCCTTCTTCCCACCTCCTCCCTCACCTGAATCAATCCGAAGTTACAGAAGTAGAATCAGAAGTTAAAGAGCAAAAAATAGGGAATATGGAAAAAGCGCGTCATAAAATGAGGTTACTCATACCATCATGAGGAAGCAGGGTGATTATACACACTTTACACAGAACGATAGAAACAATAGGATTACTCACACAATCTCAAACTCTAATGAGGCGCATCAGTTACACTCCCACAGCAACCTGGAGAAAGAAGGAGAGTAAAATCTGCTGGTTTAGCCTAATAAGGACTTTGTGAGAGAGTTGCAGTTAACATGTCCTACTTACTTCTGGTATGCCACAAGCCTGCTAGGGACTGCAGTCCAGGGTTTCTATATGTGCTCACCAGCCCAATGGAGAGGGGAAGGGAGCATAGACATTGCTATTCTTCTAGCCATCTCCAACTCCATCCTCTCCAACATAATGGATTGAGGACAAGAAGGTAACTACAAAATCAAAAGAGGAAGCTCACCGGTAGTTATATTGAAACTTTGAAGAATACACCTTATATTTTTTTTTAAATAATTGGTGACACAATAAAAAGCCATTCACATAAAGACAGAGGAACAGGACAGATGTCCTTCTACAACCAGACCTCTTGAAAAGAGCAAGTGCTGGATTTTCTTTACGTTTTTGTGACTGTGAAGGCAGTATCTGCAAATGGTACCAATGAAAGGAAACATGCAGTCTGAAATTACACATCTGTAAAGTTTTGTAAGACTTTTGTTTTATAAATAGATTATGTACTACCTGTCAGATCTCCCTCCTGGATGGTTTTTTTTCTGTGAAATTTAGAAAACAGCTGGGAACCTCCCAGGCACAATTCTGTCACAGAGGTTTCAGCCAGGTGAACCGTCCTCTCCTCACCCAGGAGGCGTGCAGGAACCCCAGGCAGCTGCGCTGCAGGTGCCCACAGCAGCTTGAGATGGAGCCATCCCACTTTTCTCAGGAGCTGAGCTTCCTTCACAACTCCTTTTACACACCTGTTTGAGCCTTCAGATAACCACAGCACTTAAGTACATGCTCAAACTCTCCCTCTCCCGGACAAGGAATTAAGCATGTGTTTAAAAGCTTTCCAGCACAGAGATGATTTCCCACCTGAGACCCACCTCATGGGAAAGTCCAAGGCTTCGAAATCTGTAACCCTTGATTTTGGGTGAGATTGAAATAATTTAAAATCAATGATTCACTTCAGACTTGCAAAAAAGCTTCACTGCAGCTTCGTATCATTTTGACATTTCTATTCTAATGTTAAAAAAGAGATAAATTTAAAATGTAAGCACAAAAATAAAACATAAAGTGAACATCATGCATCTAAATTGTGTTGAAATAAAACAAAATTTTTCGTGAAGATGTTGGTGAAATCATTGTGTTCCATCAAATTTATCAATTTGTGTTGAATCAGCACTTTCCAAGTGTTCATCTAGCTCAAGACTTCGTATGCTCTTTACATCTATTCGTTTTCAGCAGAAAAGCTTTCCCAATGCTTCTGATGGCACCATGATAACTTCTTTATAGCATTTCTATTTAAAATTCCCTTTACTTACATTGAAAAAATAATCACGTAGCTTTATTTTTTTTGCTCCTTGCCATTAGAGCACTATCGTCTTCATAAGAAAGCTGCTTTTTATCTGCTTCGAGCTCTTCAGTATGAATAATCTCAAGGAAAATTATGCAGAAGACTCCTTAGTTTGCATTTCCCCCCCCTTGAGCTCTCCAAAAGCATAACTGGAACATGGACATCAACCCAAACTTTTTGCAACAACCCATTGGTGTTTCTGGTTATTATCATGCCTGATGTTACAATACAACCTCTTTTAGGAAAAGCAGTGTTTAATTGACCAAACAAGAAAAACAAATGCTTCCCCAAGGCAAAAATTCCATGAACCGTTTGGATGTTTTCTATGAAGTTAACAAGCGCTTTCAGACGGTATTTGGAAGTCTTAGACACTGTTTTTTGAATGCACTGAAGTAAAGAAGAGACAGCTTGACTAGGATTTTACAGTTTCAACAGGCTTAAGGACTATCCAGGCTAAAATATTACTTGTTTTATAACATTACTCATAAATAAATGAAGTTTTTAAGATAGGCTTTATACTCAAATTAAAATAATTCTTCAGTTATATCAGTACAGCTAGAATAACAGAAGAAGAATATGGTTGTCTTCTAAACTTACAGGGAAGAGTGACAGGCCATGCTCTTGAAACCTTGTTTTTAATGTATTTATGTTTAATGTGACCCTGCAATCAGACTACATGTGGAAACACTAAGTGCAGCTTCATGCACTTTTGGGGGCTCAGTGCAGCTGCAGGGATATAACCCACAGATGATCCAAATACAGGAAAGGAAAAAGATTCATTTTTTTAATACCAACATCATTTACTGACTTCATGCTGACATAGTGTAGGTGAACATAAGACTATCGAGGGGAAGACTAATTCGTGTTCTTCCCAACCAAATGAGAAACATTAAATGAGCATTTTCACTGCCAGAAAATAAAAAAAAAGGGAAAAAAGAAAAAAAAACCTCTTCAACTTTTCATGTTTTGGGGATAGCAGAACCACTGGCAAGCTGGAACTCAGATTCCAAAGCCATTGAATTCTTGAGGATGTCTCAGCACCGTCCTTAGGATCAATGAATCAAAGACATACCACTGTCTCACATGCAAGTTCCCTGGTTTTTTTCCTTGCTGTTCCCCCTAAGGGGGAACATTCCAGGGAGGATGTTGTTCTTTAGGTAGAAACACGATACAGTGAGCCTGGAAGGAAGAGATACCTGATTGGGACAGGTCTCGGTTACCCAGGAGCTGATGTTTTTCCCATCATATCTGAGATGATTTGTAAGTGCTCTGATGTGCATGATTAACTGAAAACTGAATGCTTAATACACCCAGTCAAAATATGAGGCGTATACGTGTGATTTTAATTTGATCAAAACCGGAGAATATCGTTCCTAACTCAGGAGTTTCCTGTGGAAATCCAGATCATATTCAGACCATATTCAGAAGAGAAATATGGAATAGTAATCCATGTTGCCTAATCTGTACAGTGCCAGGCAGAGTTAATCTTAATGAACTGAGTCATTTTGAATCCTGATTTCCCTGGCATGTTTTAATTATTTCAGTTTATCTATTACATTTAAGGTCCAAGATTTTAAAATGTCAAATTCTACCAAGAAGTAGTTATGGCATGACGTTTAGTGACATAAACTCCTTGATACTTTGGACATCTGCAATGCAACCAGCTGTGATTATAGTTTTTAATAACACAGGAACTGCTGTAACCAAGGCCTATTGTGAACAGCCCCAAGGTGACCATCTCCAGTTCAACCAAAACACAAGCCTTTCAACCCTTTCGTACTGCCAACATGTCCTATTTGCCTAAATTGTAGGCTGAGAAAAGAACTTTACTTCTTGGTCAGTAGACAGATATCTACTGGAAAGTCTGATAAGCCAGCTGAATCTTCATTTTGGAGAAGCTACTGAACATATTTCCTCAGAAGATGATCAGTTTAATCAACATTCCTTTAAATTGCCTGGGTTTAAACCTACAGACCTGAAAACTACATTATCTTCCTTGACTGCACTGTGAACTTCTCAAATGCACCTGAGTAACTTAGATTTCTCAATACTGCTCATTTTTGACAGAGAAAATCTAGTGTTCTCATCTGGGTTTTGGTTTTGAACAAAATAAAAATTTGAGATCAAGTTTTGCCCTCAACCTTGTTCACATGCAATTGAGTCCATGCTTCTGCATGGATTCACCTTGGAGGAGCAAATGGTCTTCAGAAATCTGAACAGAATTCAGGGGGTGAAAGACTACTCACATGATAACCAAGAAATTATCCCTGCATAACTCTTAAGCAGTGAACTCATAATAAACATCCTGAATATAGAAAAAAGCAACCTTGAATAATTAGGGTTTCCAATTATTGGGCACTAAGTAGAAATTAGCAACACTATTAAAATGCCATTTGGTTTTCCATGAAAGATTGGTATATTTGGAAAAAATATTTCTGTTTAATTTGGATTAAGACTAATGACAGGATTGTGGTGTTTACTACCGCAACTATTCAAAAGTACAAAGTGTTTTTTAAGTATTCACAGAATCCCTAGAGTATTACAACTTTTAGTTCAAAGGATTGTGTATCAGAAAATTCAAAGCCAAAAGTGTTTTGCTCATAATTTTCCTGTTTGTAAGCATCAGGCAATCCAAACGAAGAAACTTAATCCTATGCAATCTGTATGACCATTATATAACCCGAGCTGGCACAAGTATGCAAACAACTGAAGAACAGAAAGCAAAAGCTAAAAATTTGAACCAAATGTAATTAATTATTGAATAATTAACCCTGATACCAACAATACCAATACTAAGAGACTTTTTATAATAGATTCTAGGTTTTGATTAGTGATGGGTTTGTCCCACATAATTCAGAGCGTTCTCAAGGTGAGCATGTTTGGCTTCAGAGTTTTATGATATGAACACAAGAAACCTTTGCAAAATTTGCAATCTGATCCAATCTTGAGTTCAGATCACATCTTCCAGAGGCCGTATGTGTTCAGACCTACAGACCAAATTTTCAGCTGTGATTTATATGCAATTAGAAAATAAGTAAGTGAAAAAATGTTCTGTAAACTAGCTGCATGAGGTTTCCCAACACAGTTTTCAGGCTTCTAAGGGCAAATCCACTTCATCAATATAGCAAATCTTTTCAAACGCATTTTCAAAGGATAAGAAAAAACAGAGTGTTGCTGTGTCATGGGCAGGATGTTGAACAAAAATGTTTCAGTGGTCATAGATGGTATATATCTCTCACCATATCTATTTAGTAGTTATGCTTAGGTAGCAATAAAAATGAAGGATGGATGATTATTGATTATGGGACGAAGCCCAGACTGGTGTCTGAATGGTTAGTAATCTGAACTATGTAGACTGCTGGACGCTCATCTGTGGTGCAGAGTACAAGCTAAGAGTTTAATGGAAGGAGTTATTATAAATAACATCTCTTCTGCTGTATTTCAGGCTGAATAAGTGCAGCCACCACAGTAAACCAGTATCATATCCCAACTGAAAATGCTGCTAAGATTACGCTTAGGTAAACATTGTGAGTTACCTGAGGTACCTTTTAAAGAATTCTTAGCTCATGCAGTTCCAGCTTATTTGGCATTGACAATAAAATTTGACACAAAAAATGTTATCATGCATTCTCATATCTCATCTTAATAGAAAATAATTGTCATTGAATCGGCATTCCATTCTTTCCCAAATGTTCTCTCTATTGCTTGCCACTGCATCAGGAAGATTTTGCTTTTGCTGCCATCACATTCAAAGATACTCACTACACACTTTCAACAAGTACCTTGTTTAGTTTTGCTATGTCATCTACTACACTAATCGGTTCCAAGGCATTTCTTCTTTACTTAATTAAAATGTGTATGTATCACTATCAAAGGATTTCTTAGGTCTATGAGCAAATTCTAACTGGGGCATGTCTACACTTCTGCAGTTCCACTAACACCACAAAAGAAACATGAAGGAAAATAGATAGTTTTCCAGGTATGTAGAAACTTAACTGTGTCTCTTAAATAATACCTGGGGTTTTTAACACAATTTAAACTATATATTGGTTAGAATCTAGCCTACAGAAAATTTTTATGAATTTAAGAAAAAAAGTCATGATGCCATTTCTGCACCCTGAAATGTCTGGGAAAACCTTTCTTCATGTCTCCCTTTTTTACTTAAGCATTGAGTATATAGAGGAGTTTTCAAAGGCTCAACAAAGGACTTGTTTATTAATAATAGAGACTTCTTAGGCTTATGGAGAAAGTTACAGGCATTTAGTTAACTACAGCATTATGAATAAGCACTCAGAAGATGAAAGCGTAAGTGCAGTCTTCATATAATAGTGCTACCAGCTTAAGACTGGATATTCATCCAAGGCATTTTACTTGCCAAGGGCCAAAATCATGTCTAAAAACCACACTTCAGTCTCATCCAACAGCAACACACAAATAAATAATGTGTCTCTGAGTCATATAAAGTGAAGCTGAATACCATAACTGGCTGCATGTTCCTTCCCCCACTCATGCTTTAATTGTGCAATCAATAATAAAATGTTTAAATCAATAATTTTGCGGTTGTGAGCTCAAAGCTGACACCAGCAGAGGAGGTTCTGCAGGCTGTGCAGTGCCAGAGCTGCATTTTCATAATAGTTGTGTCTTGCCTTGAGTGCATCAATCTATAGATCAGCACATCTGAAGAGAAAATCCACAGGATTTTCCCATGAAACCGTATCCCTTTCCTACTCCTTTGGATTCAATCTGCTTTTCTGTCTTGACTTTAATTCCTTTACAGGGGATGCACTTGCTCAAGGAAAAAAACTCCAAACCTCACAAAGGTTCTTCAATCTGGAAATCATTCAGACAGAGCAGGGCTCTCAGAGCTTTTCCAGCACACTGCTCTTGCCTTTCCCTATGCTAAAACTGTTTCCAAACATGAAACATCGAAATGGCTTGTAAATGAATGCCGTTGCGAGGGAGAGAAGCAGGGTCTGTGTAAACTGAGTTAGGTGAGGATGGGGTGAAGCAAAGGGCCGAGAGGTCAGTCCCTGCCTCAGCAGCATCACCCGGCTGGCTGCAGACCCAGCCCATGCTCTGCGGTCCATGCGAGGGGAGAGGCTGCAGCCCCCACGCAGCCTTCACACCAGCCCTGATCGGAGCAAGAAGCTCTTTTGTTGAGTACGACATGAGTCAGACTGCTGCTAAAGGAAATAATTTTGTTTACAGCAATGGGAAGGGAATTGCTAAAGCAATTAAAATAATTTCTTGTTTCATAATACAAGCCATACCAAGAATGGCTGTTAGCTGCATTTCAGTCTCAGGTACTTCAAAACAAACAAATAATCAATCAGAAAAAGTAGGTTCTACTTTCAGAGAGGATTGTTAGTAAAAAGCAATCTTTATTTAATGCCCTCAAATCTTAGATGCGGCTGTGCCTGGCAGGCACCCAGTCCACATTCTTGTTACTGAGGAGTGGTCCCTTCCTGGCTAGCTGGAGGCAGTGGGTGGACCAGGATATCTACAGGGGTTGCTGTCCTACACCGCCTACCTGAGGTTTTACCAGTTGCTGAAGGCTGTGAAGCTGTGGGGTGTGCATGTATACGTGGAGGATAAGAGAAGAGGTGAAACATGAACCTGTCACCCACTTCTCCTTACCAAGGCAATTGTTGGCAGGGTGGTCTCAGACCTCTGGTGGGACACACAGAGACATGCTGCAGGTGCCCAGGGCTGGCCTGACTCCAGGAAAGTGCATCCATTTCATGGTTTGTCCACAGTTTCACCAGTAAACACAAGATTTGTAATAATGATGTCTCAGTTAAGGCCTGACTGGCTCAGGACGAGGAGATTTGGTTTGTTTTGCTTCAGTTTTTTGAATTTTCTAACCATGTCTCTGCATGGCAGAGCCAAAGTCCAAATACATTCCACGTGCTGATAGTATCTGTCAAGTCCAGAAATAATACCGAGATACTGATATGATCCATCATAGTCAGTATTTCTCAAGACACAAATGTTTACAGGGAATTTTCAATATTTCTCAAGACACAAATGTTTACAGGGAATTTTCCAAGCAATTTGTCAGGAAGGAATAATAATCTCTCTCTTTCTCGCATACACACAAATGTACAGTTCCATGGAGTAATTCTGAAGAGCTGCATTGAATAATGTATGAGCTGCTCATGGACATTTTGCAGCAGGAAAAAGTGAAATCCACAGTGTTACATATTTCACTATGAGTTGTTTGTTCAGTCCTATTGTTTGCTAGCTGTTTAGAGAAGTAATCTCCCCAGGGACCCTTCGATGTGTCTGGGGTTAAATAAGGAGAAATAAAATATCCTTTGGGATGGGGGGGTATGGCATGAAGATACCGTCATCCTTGCAGATTACTAAACTGAACAGATCTTTTTCACCTGCAATTCTGAGTAAAAATACAGGTAGCTTTTGTTGTGGTTGTTTTAAAGTAACAGATAACAGTTGATAGAAGTGCTGATGATTAACATTTATCAGTTGCAGAAGATTGTGATGGATTGTCTGTCACTGGAAATACTTAAATCACAACTGGATACCTTTTTTTTTCCAAAATACTCATTGTAATTCAAACAAGAATCAATTCAAAGAAGTCTTGAGACCTGTGTTACTACAGGAAACCTAAACAGATGATCACAATGGCCTTTTGCTATGATTATTTGTATCATCGAGGCTTCATGGGGCAAGCCTACCCTACTGTGGGCACAATGTCAGAAGCAAAAGTTGGTCTGTGCCTGAAGGGTTTTTCAGTGTAAGACTGAGATAAGAAACAACAGAGGGATACAGGAAAATAGGGCAAACTGAACTACACAACAATACCAGCGCATAATTCTGAGTCAGTAAATGCATTTAAGACACCATGATCCTCTGAAGGCTCAGCAAGTTTCAAATATTCTATGAATACAATATATCAATATCAACTTCCTAATGTGTTCTTTCTGTGGAAAAAAAGAAGAGTTAACTGAGACAATGCAAAACTATTGAAGAGTAACTTTCCAATTAATACATACAGGAAGGTAAATCCGGTAAATCCTATGAAGGCTTTCTTTTGGTTTAGACTGTCTGTATCAACCAAACATTTCAGACATCAGCAGAAGATAAAGAACTGCTGTTTTCTTTTGAACCAATGCAGCCTGGCACCAGAATTGTGTTAGATCTCACAGTCCAGGTAGGGCCAGGTCTGGACAACACTTGCAACAAACATGCATGGCCTTCAGAAATAGCGTCCATAAATGTCAGTGGTGGCATTGCACTGGCTAGAGCAGGGAGAGGCCCTGCAAGATATAATACCGAAGACCTGTCTCTTTGGTATCCTTCTCTTCTTAAGGAATCCATATCATTCTTGATCTCTTTCCAAGAAGACTTTAGCCATGGTGGAGAATTGCTAATGACTACCATACCTGCATCTCTTATACCCTGTCAGGTTAAGCATAACAAATCCAACAAATACAGTGTTCCTATGAATCTGCAGAATATAGTTTATATCTATCCTAAAGAAGATGAAATTAAATTAGATATTAGCTTATGTTCTCAGATGTAAATTATGTAGCAGGATTTCAATTTAACTACCAAAATATTAGATATAACTGAATTTAAAAAAAATAAAATAGCTTAAATGAAACATATCCTCCAGTATTATTTTTTATTTATAAAACATTATGCAACTATGAATCCCTGAAACTAGTTTTAATTGATAAATATTGCATAAGATCTGTATTAAATATCTTTTCTAGAGATGACCTGCATTTTAAAATGGACTATAACTCTATAATGCAGGCTTATTTATAATAAATATTTAAGCAGACCTATATCTTCAGGAATTAAATATCACTAATGGTAATGGAAAAGACACAGCTTGTGAAATATATTTGGAAATCTCTTTTCCATATGTTAAAAAAGTCAGACAGGAGAAAGATGGTGATGCTACCCAGCCTAGAACATTGCAGCCTGAATTCCCAGCATTTCAGGAAGAAGGTTAATAGCATTATTGTCTTTAGCTAGTTTTTGAGAGACCAGCAGGAGTGGTGTTGCACCTGTTACCCTGTAACTGAGGCAAATCCAGGAATTACACAGAGTTTCCCCAGAGCCAGCATCCAGCTCCCCACCTCTTAAAAGACAACTGGAGGTGTTTGTTGCTGCACCTCTGAGTCCGGCACATGCATCTCTAACATGCAAGGGCCTGGATTTCCTCAGCTCTGGGCGCAGTCTGAGGTTTACCTCTTTGACAGTGTGGATGTGTTTAGGGAGAAGTTAACTTGTTAAAAGACATATCCATAGCTTGTGTTCCAGGCTCGGAAAACATTTGGGGATCGTTTTATTCATCTCTTTATTTCCTGTTGCAGATCTGACTGTGTTTTTAAGTGCTATTGGAACCTCATGCCCTTTTGTAGCTCTCAGAGTACAAATTCTCTTCATAATAAAAAAGGCAATTAACAAATTGCAAAAGAAATATTCCATCATGGGAAATATAATTCTACATGTACATTATAGAAAAAAGGAACAGAAATCTGATCTTGACTGTGGTCACTTAAGTTAATAACACTATTTCCATACATAGCATTAATTACTTGCTTCATATAGTTGCTGGATTGGTGCCTACAACCAAAGGAAAGATTTAAATTGGAAGGAGTGGTGGAAAGAAAGAAAAATATAGAGAAAAAGAAACACTGTGTATTCTTTCCTCAAACATTTGTTGCTTTCCTTCATTTCTTCTTCCCTTTTTCTTTCCCTCCTTTTGTATTTAGGTTTTCCTTCCTATAGTCACCAATCCAATCCACTGTTTTAGTAACTCCTATCTTTAAAGTATGGAATTTTCTTTCTTCTTACACCCACCAACTGCAACAAGAGGAAGGAAAAAAGGTTTCTTTTGCCTCAAAGGGCAGCATTGCTGTGAAAAAAATGACTGTGTAAAAACAAAATCCTCTCACTGAAAAAAACCTGCCACTTTTTGCGTGAAGGGACATTTGGGGGTTTTTTTGGAGAGCAGTATACTGCTTCGCTTAGTATTTGCAGGCGAGAGCTAGCGTGGCTGAAGGAGTGAGCTCAAAGCTCTGCTCCATCTTGTGACTCATTAGCAGGGCCACCTGCCCAGCTTCACAGGGCCAGGTTCACTGCTGACCCAATGAAGGGTATTGACAGTGCCACCATCACATGGGGTAGCTGAGGGCGTAGCATGACCCAGAGAAGATGCTAGAGTGGGCATGGCTCCTGCTGGTGGGGGGAGAGGAGGGACGCGGGGGGGGGGACTGAGCAACATCCGAGTCACATCGCATGACACAAGACGGAGTGATCTCACCAGGCATGTGACTCCTTTCCTCTAAGGGGAGAGGGAGGTAGGCCATGGACCTCGAAACCAGTCTTCAAGCCCTGCCCTGATTTAATCTGCGTTTACTGCTTGTGATGACGGACAGGATGCAAAAATCTCAACTTCCCTTGGAGACTATGATAAAACTGAAAGGTCTGGCAGCCAGTCACACTGCATTTTAACTGGTAAACCAAAGCTCTTTATATAGAAACCATTAAAGTCATAAACATGAAACTTCGCAGTACTGTTTTTACAGTCACCTTTCAGAGGGAGCAACAATCCAAAGTTAAAGCTTTTTGTGAGGGGGGCATTTTATGACTCCTGGACTTCAGTCTGTTTAGTTTATCCCTACAAAGGTAAAAAGTGATCTGAACATGGTCTGTAAATACCTCTGATAGCAGAGGGCTTTTTAAACTAATGGAAAAGGGCAGTGCAAGATCCAACATCTGGCAACTACGCTGACTACATTTGGGAGCAAAGGCACGCATTCCTGACAGTCAGGATCTTCAACCAAATTACTTGCTCAAGGGTACACTGGATTCTTTCTCAGGTGAAGCCTTGAAATTGAACCTGTGTACCCTACTAACAGAAGTTAAAGGCTCAACGAAGAAACCAGTTGATAAAAATCTATGGCTTTTGTCAGACAAGATGGTCAAAAATAGTCCTTTCTGGCATTAAAACTATATGCCAAGCATTCAGTTCTAGTAGCATAAAGGGAGGAGTATTTAAATTGGAGATTCTTCAATGAAGTGTCTCTCTTTTACTCTCTCTCTCTCAAAACATGTCTGTTCAGGAAGAAACGTGATATGGCCACAGTGTTCATACAAAGGTTTAGCGTTCACTAGGTGCAAATTCCTATTCTTCTGTTCTCCAGAACAGTTAGACATTGTTGAGACTCCACACTTTTACCAGAATATTCAAGTCAGAGAAAAAAAAAAAAATTAGAAAGACTAATTAGACAAGGTTTATGAAAACATCTGATGTTGGGTAAAAATAGCTCAGGTCAATAGCGAAGTGTTCATTTTACCTGTCCTCTCACAAGTAAACTGGCTGACTTTTGAGGTCATGTGCAAATACCTGTGGTCTGAACCTCAGACTCCCATAAAAGAGTTCCACAATTCATGTGGAAATGTCATTCCTGAGATATTTCAAACTCCTGGGAGCACTCTAAAAAGTCCTGGAATTAAAACTGTTTTCATAGCCCGCCATTAGAAATAACCATGTTTTTTTAATGTCAAAGATGCAGTGCCGAAAATGGCTTAATTTTTCTCCAGGTTGCTATGACTGCTTGCACCTCCATAACCAACACCACACTACCTTTTTCAATATTTTAGGTTTGTGTGCTGGATTCTTTATACAATAGTCTCCCATGCTCTAGAAGAGTCCAACGCTATCAGTATCTCACATACAAGTTATATGGGTGTTGAGGTAAATGGTTTATGCTAGAATTAATTATCTATAAAGATATCTAGGCTGTATTATACAGATTACAGCAACCAACTGATATTCCTACATCATTATGACAGATTAATTCAGAAAACGGATGAAATAAAGTTTTAGTCAGGAGAACAAGAAGCTCCTGTAAGTCTGACCAGAAATTATCTCACGGCACAGAGATCTGTGGGTTGACAACCTGAAAAGCGTGGCTTGTAAACAAAATCTGCCTTGTCCTGCTCTTCTCCATCAGTCTTTTGCCATTTTAGGATCTGACCTCTTTGGGAATGGATAAAAATTGCAGTGACACTGCTACCGACAGGAGGACCTTGGGCGAGTGCCTGCAGTCTAGTCACATTACAGGCTGTAATCCTCCACATGGCAAGGAATTACACAGCAGCCATTTTCACTTTGCAAGCTGCTCTTCCTGCAGATGTACCTGGTGTTGGGGAGGACAGGCATCCATACGCACAAAAAGGCTTCCATTGGCATTCTTCCAAAGAGCACTCATTCCGCGAGCAGCCCATACACCTGGGTACAATGTTTCAGGCAGCCCAAGCCCATAGTTTATTCCACTTTGGACTGCAAATTATGAAAACCACAGACAGCATTCCTAGCAGCAGCTCAGCACTAAGCCTCACATTCATCGTCCTGCAGGATGGAGTGCTAATTATTCATATGGAATAATAGCTTTCATATGAAGTAATACATTGACTCTCCTCCAAAATCTAGCTTGGAATTTAAAAGATTATGAACAGTGCCAAGAAAACTACTCCAGGGCAAAACAACCCCGAATCTTCAAGTTTAGACAAGAGCCTTACTATAAACAAACAAAAGTGTGATATTGTTTAAATTGGTCTTTGAAATTGTCAGTGGGAGATCCATTTTTTTTTTCATGAAACCCTCCAAACAGGAGGGGAACTTTTACCTTCATATTGCGAAGTTAACTTCCAAATATTACCCAGGGAGCCTTTCATAAAACACGTTGTGATATATACTTTCTGTTGCACAAGTATTGAAACAATCACTGCAAGCTCTTTTCTGTAATTACTACTTAAGGATGTCCTTGAGACCAAAAAGACTTGGCCACAGGGAACTCAGAATTTCATTCTATCTTTCACTGGGTTGCCTTTGAACAAACCATTCCTTTGGCCACCAAAGCCAAGCTCTCAGTTTATGAGGACAAATAATTTTCACATAGAGTGTATTCGTGCCTCATGCTCTCTGTCTTCATAGCAGGGATTTAAGGAATATTTTCTTCATATCAAAAGCTCATTAAAACTCTCTCTGCACAAGTCTGCCATGCAGGAAACTCCTGATGCTCACAGCTGAGATTCTCAAGCACATGGTAGTACAGCCGCCAAAACAAACTGCAGTATATATGTATTTATACATATAAGATACAGAGGTTGCTGAATTTCCTGGTTGTGTGTAGCTAACAATCAGACTGAGAAAGGAAGGAGCAAAACAACTTCTCCATAAGACTGCCCCAGTCCTGGCCTTGCTACGTCACTTTAGTGCTGACATGAGTCCACTGCTGCACCCAGTAAGGTAGATGCTCCACTGAGGCTGTTCAAATCCTCTGCTCTAGAAGGGGTTTGTTGGAGAGCAACTGCTTTGACAGAAAATAACAACGCTTTTTGTACTGGCTGCCGCATTGGATTTTTGACGTGTTTTACTGGGGAGCTTCAACAGACATATTTTCCTATTAAAAATATCAAAATAGGACCTTTTAACATGATTTCATTTTGGGAGAATAACCAAAATGACACATTTTGATAGGACATGTTCTTTCTTGACCGTAACCATGAAATATATTTTCAGAATGTATTCCTTCGGAAAAAAATGTTATTTTTGTTGTTATATCATTTTACTTTTTGCCATATTTTTAATCTTGGCTGTTTATGAATGTTTTGCAGTCCAAATGAAATTTTAAAAACAAGAACTGAAATTAAAAAAATGGACCAAAGACCATTTTTCAAAAACGCTGTTTTGTAGGGAAGTGTGGAATGAAAAATTTGCAATTTCTGAATTTTCTGTGGAATTGCAATTCAAGTTTGGAAAGCATACCTGCTTCATCTGAGAAGGACAGACTGATGCTATCAGGGATCCCTGGCAAACTGAGTTGACTTTGAACTGATGACATAGTGCCATTTTCTCTAAATGCATGTGTCAAGTGATATCGTAACTGGTTTCCAGTTCAGACCTTCCTGTGATCTTCCATTCTGCACTCATGAAGTTGTGAGAAGTTCAGAGATACTTGCACAATCACAATGATTCGCAATCACTACTCAGTTCCTTTGAAAATACAAACTTGCCTATGATACTCCTGTGTCTCACTGACTCAGACTGCCTCAGCCATGGGCATCTGCAAATAACAAGCAAGTGAAATGATGCTGCAGTCTAGAAAATACCACCTCCTTATCACAGAAGGATTCTCCAAGGTGCCACCATCTCCAGCTTCAGCTGGTTTTCTGATGAAGTTGCAGCCATTTTTAAGTTTTAAGATGCTGAACTTGACAATTATGATTCATAGTTTGGCTACGATATTTGTTTGCTTTGTATAACGTGTGCTTTAACTATTTTACCTTGTCCTGAGATTACTCGAACATTTCTCCACTATAAACAGTAACTTCAATAAGATTTTTTTAGCCTCATCTCTTACAAGCAAAGACACTATTCTCAAGCCGCACTGGTTTCAAGTTATGATTAAGACATGCAAATCACAAAATAACTGTCTCAATCCTGCAAAGATTTATGTATTTCATTGTATGCATGGAGGCTGCCGCACTAACATCAACAAGACTGCTCATGTGTCAAGCACATGTGCATGTTTTTGTAGGATAGAGAGGCACAAATAGTTTGATTTCCAGAGATGTTCAATGCGTGTAACTCTCACTGACTCCAACATCTCTGTCTCTTAGTGTCTCTAGCCATCAGGCTGCTTGTGTAGATGCCAATCTGAAAATTTGAAAGTCTTGACCCAAAAAGTTAAGTTAGTTTTAAGTTAAAGCTGGGATTTTGCATGAAAGCTACACCCCAATATACTGCTATACTGACCTGGAAAGGCAGCATTCTGCTCTGTTGGCAGAGTAGGCATTCAGTCAGATGCGCTATGTCATTGGAGATACAGAGCTTAACACAAAGAATTTATTACTACCCCTCTACATTTACCAGTGATGTGATATAGTCAGAGAGACAATGATTTTCTTTCCTTGTCTCCCTTGGTTAAAACCACTGGGAAAGGGAGTAATTTCTAGTTACGTAAATCATGATTCACCTTGAATGTGAATATGATCACATATCGCTGTGTGTGTGTGTGTGTGTGTGTATGCGTGCACATGTGCGTGTAAACTACATAACCATCAGTACAAGGATGTTTTGGTTCAGGCCCTCAGATGATATAAAATGTGAGTACTTCGTTGGACACAGTGAAACTGCAGCATTGCAGAAAAGGTGCGGAGAGTTTTTCTGTTTCTAAAAAATTAATAGTAGTAGGAATAATAATAATAATAATAATCATCATCATCATCATCATCTTCACCATAATTGCCAAAAAGTTTCTTTCACCAATGGGACAAAGCTCTCCAAATAAGGAGCAGTTTACATACAGAAGCACACAGGTCAGCTGGTGCCTGTTCCTATAATGTGTGTTACCAGGGAAGAGATAAGGCCCGATTCCCATCGCAGGATACAGAAGAATGTCAGAAGATGACCAAAACCCATCAGACTTCCCCAGCATTCAGAGCATGTGGCTAAATATGATGTCAGATACCATACCAGGAGAAATATGCCATTATTGTAGCTGTGAAAAATATAAAAGGGAAAATAGGAAGCTACAGTCTGATTGTTGGAATGGAGCACTTCCATCATTACATTATTCTTTTGAAAGAATATTAACAAGTGATTCAGTTCACTGGGTATTTTTTTAACTGTGAGTTTTTCTAAGGGAAAAAATCTTTCTGTCCATGCTTACTCAAAAAGTATGTAAGTAAAAACTTCTCACGTCAGGGAAGCAGGACCTACATGTTGTATGTATGAAAACCCGAACTTGTCTAGCTTTCCTAGATACTCCATTTGAAGAGAATACCAGTCTATCAGTTTCATTGCATGTTTTAAAAAGTATCATGAAACCTACATCATCTCAACTTACTTGTAAGTAGCTTACAGAGAAGTCTTTTAGACTGAACATATCATTCCCAGATACCCATGTCCAAGATTCCTCTACTTCTCAGTGACTGCAAGTGCAATTTTTTGTTTTATGGATGTCCAACCATTTTCAATTTTCCACAACTATTCATGTGTACAGGTCACTCTAGAGCATATATGAACTTTCTTCACTTAATCCCCTTTTCCTGAACCCTAGAAATACTTTCTGGACCATGAAGCATTCACAGACAAAGAGCTGAAAACCATGGCACTAGAGGAAAGAGCCATAGCTTAGGAAATCTTCAATAAAAAAGCGATAAAGGCAGAGAGATTTTTCAGGAATGAATGTGGAGATTTTCCATATTCAAGTTTTGTCATTTAAGAAAATTGCCTCCTTTATTATTATTTATGTTAGATTAACACCTACATTCCAACTGACATTGGCAGAGTCAAAGAGATGATGAATTTTTCTCCTTATTTAATATAGGATATTTAATAAATATAATATTTAATAAAGCACTTCACCGGCTAAAAACCGGACTTACCCCACCCTTATCTTATCCATTCTCACCACCAGAATCCAATTCATTAAGAAAATCCTCCCTCGGGAGAGCAACACAGATAAAAGCAAAGTGACTTTTCACAGACAAGAAAAGAAACAGCGTCTCTGGACTCCTTACTTGGCTTTGGAAGGCAGAAACCAATCACTTGTAGATAACTTTTGGCTTCTTCCGATGATGGTGGAAATGGGAAGAGAAACAGTAAGTTACATTTCAGCCCTCTGGCCTTGCTTGGTGAGACCCATCAGGAAAATATCTAAAACCTACAACTATGTATTTTCAAAGACCCACCGTCTCATCATGGAGAAATTGTTGGGGGAAAGCAGCCTGTAACAGACTTCTTTCTTTTTCTTCCTTCTTTCTTTTTCTCTTTCTTTCTTTTTATCCTTCCTTCCTTACTGTTTCTTTCCCTCCTTCCTTCCTTGCTTGTTTGTTATAGTCCTTTTTGCAAGATCACAACCGGTGGCTGTGGAAAATGACCAGGAGATCACTAGCAAATTATTAGGTCATCCTAAATGGAATACTCTGGGTAACCAGTTCTTCCCCTTCCCCTCATCCTAAAGAATTTATATACAAACAAAACCAGAAGGACTTTCAAAACACATTAACTGAAATTGTCCCCACATTTGCTACTTTTCAAACTTCCCAATAGATAGGCATTTTTAGATGTTCCCTTTAAAACACAGCAGTGCTTGTAGACCAAAGACCTTTTTTTAAAAATGCTGTTTTGTAGGAAAGTTTAGAATGAAAAATTTTCAATTTCTGAATTTTCTGTGGAATTGCAGTTCCAAGTTTGGACAAGCATACCTGCTTCATCTGGGAAGGATATACTGATGCTATCATGGATCCCTGGTAAACTGAGTTGACTTTGAACTGATGACATAGTAATGAAGGTTTTAAATTCCTGAACCATCCAACTGTCTATTAACAGCTCTTTAAACTCACTACATACACACTGATACTGATCTGCTTATTACTGCAGAAATTCTAAACACAAACATTGTTATGAAATCTTGTTTTAGCCACCGAGAAGGGTGAGAGATTGAAACACTAGACAGCTTTTCTTTGTCTTGTATTCCACATGTGAGATTGGAGTTAGACATAACAGCCCTGTAACCTGCTCTGGGAGGAAAATAAACCCTTACAGGACAAAATGACCAGCAATTATTCAAACAATTTAGACTGAAAGGGCTTAGGAAAAGGTAGCTGAGAAAGAGGGAGGGAGAAACATCACAGCTGAGGAAAATAAAGTACAGAAAAGTGTGGTAAGGACACAGATGGGTGCTTTTGTCAAGAAATGGTTTCTTTCTTAGAAGGTTAATTAACAGGATAATGTTTTTATAATGCATGTTGGCACTGTCAGCCAGAAAAGGGTTGCCAAAATGGACAACCCCCTCATACTATGGGAAAGAAGACAAACCCCTCTGACCATAAGAGATTTTGTACCATTAGGTGTTCCTATCAGGCTCTTTTTCCTACTTAGTCTGAAGCAAAGAACAATTACACTGCCTATGTGGAACACATGCCCACTTTCCCTGGTTTGTTTAGATCGCTAAATGTGACCGCCTTCCCTCTTTCAGTTTTTGTTTCTGGACTGATTGTGCTCTGCAGCCCGATTTCCACTTGAGTCCATTCAGGAATAGGATGCTGAAACATGATTGTTTCCACTCTTGGAGGCTGCCGTTTTTTAATGCCACACACTGCCTTAATGAGCTTCACCCCGAATGCACGTCTCAGCTGGCAGTGAAAAACAGGAAGCGTTTTGGCACACATTTTCCCTTTGTGGGGTGAGAGAGGAAGCAGACGCGAGCCCTGGCTCAACAGTGACACAATTAAAATGGAAACAGAGAGCTGCCTTGCCCTCGGTGCGGTGTGAGATCAAACCTGGGTCACCCCTGTAGGCTGCCTCGCTGCCGAGATCCCCGGCTTGGATTGGAGACGTACGACAAATGTCGTGTGCTCCCTGGGGGCCTGAGCCAGCAAAGTTAAGGGAAGGCTGTCTGCCGATTTCCACAGAGTCTGGATTGAGCCCTATCTCTTCCCTTCTAGTGAGTAAGGATTCTTCCAACTAAGTGGGTAGAAAAATTTGTCAGGTGAAGACAGCTGCTGTATTTGGTGTTACGAGAGTCTTTAAATGCCTATAGCATTAAAAAAATAGTGGCATCTGTATTTACACTGAGCCACCTGTACCATGTAATTTACAAGTGCTGATATTCTGGAACTGAAAAAGCAAGGTATCTTTTGGTGGTAATTCCTGTAAGTGGGCCCATTTCAGCTGTTGGCAAACATAGGATTTAATTCTTCCAGCTGTCTAGGTACTTTCCAAGTCCTCTTTATAGTTGTGCCTGAAAGACCCAATTGTTAATTCATCTTCATCATACCCCCCCGATAGGCAATCAGGCTAAGCTGTATCTAGTGATGACTTGGTACATAAAACTGAATGTATCCATGAGCAGAAGAGGGGCTGACTGTCTTCTTGATCAGATTAATCATTTGGGAAAATATCCAGGAAAATAGCATTTAAGTGGACCACTGGACTCAAAAAGTTTCTTTCCAAGGTTGTATTCCACTAGAGACCACCACAAAGAAGAAGAGATATGTCCCACTGGGTTGCATATTGCTTTCTCTGACTGTCCTCATCTACACATGGTCACATAGAGCCTGTTGGAAAACCATGCCCTTTTCTCCAAATGGGACCACTCAGCTATGTGTACGTTTACAAAGGCATCTCCAGCACTGCCTGAGTACATGGACAAAAGAACAAGCTTCCTCTGTAACATACTCTATTAATTGATCATAAAATATCACCCTCCTCTATCACAGATATCATACCTTTTGGTCTGCTTGCCTCTCCAAAGAAGGAAAAGTTGATGCTCAGTGTCAGGAACCGCTGTGCACCAGGAATGGAAGCTTTTGCATATGACTGCTTCTGCCCATGCTGCTCCCGGATGCCTTTTCTTCTTAGTTTATGACAGACTAATACTTCCCCTCTGTAGCTACTAAGTGCCTACATGGCTGTTGAGAATTTTTGGATGTTAGATTTCTTTCTCCATTTGGGATATTTTGTAACAGTAGCAAGCATGGGGGCGGGGCAGGGGGGGAACCACACTAACATTTCTTTCTTTCTTTGGTAAATAATATTAAAAGCAACTTGGAAGCTATGCAGTTGTAAGAACAAAATATGATCCCGTTCTACACCTTGGGATGATTTTTTTTTAATTCAAAGTGAGCAAAGGTGCATGAGAGAGCATTTTAGCATAATAGCATTAATCTGTGTTTCATTATGTCTGTCAGAAAGGGATTCATGAGGATAAAACCTGTGCTGTGCAGGAGCATTCTCCTGAAACCTCAAATATGACGTTTCTGAAAGATGGCAAGGTGAAATTTTTATCATCTTCATTAAAAGCCAAATCCAGTGGCCAAACAAAATTTGTGAGCTAGTGCTACAGGGACACTTTAGAAAGATAGCAAAATGCAAACTGATATTGGTGTTAAGCACAGTCAGGATGTCATCTCTTTCTAACAAAGGAATACACTTTCTGTCGTAACATCATGGACAGTGCCTATCCAAGGCAGTGTCATTCCAACAGCCAATTATTCCCACTTAGTGAGAAGAAACTGCATAATGAGAAATGCTGGCGTTTCCTGAGACGCAGAGAAAGAAGTAATTCAAAAAACCCCACTGGGTAATGCTCATCAGCTTCTGCACATTGTTCAGGTGAACTGCTAAATCTTACGGAAAACTCTTCACCTCTCTCACCACGGTGGTCAGCCTTCATCTGCTCTGCATGCAAGGACTGAATGCCCATCAAGAACTGTTTGGTGCTTTCTCAGTGTAAATAAAAGAGGAAAGCATTTTTACAGTAAAGACCTTTGTCATCTGTAGTCTCCAAGTAATTTACAAAGACATCAATATCTCCATCTTGCAGATGGGAAAGCAGAAGACCAAAGATCAACTGATCAACCTGTGGTCACCCAGCAGCAAAGCCTGGAGAGCCCTAATGTCCACACCCCTAACAGAGGGCTCCATTCACAAACCCAGATGCAGAAGGAACATTTCAGGGAACAAATTCCAGCTCTGCTTTCCATATCATAACAACTATCTCCTTAAAAATAAGAGTACTGATCTATATGAAACAAGGCAGGTGGATGAATGGTGGAAAGATGACATTTGATCACCTTAAATGGAAAATAAAAGCAATGTAGACAGCCTGCTCATATGTCATTCACAGGTATGAGTCTATACAAGCCAGTTTTGCAAGAGTTTGTAGATCTTTTTTATGATTGTGTTTCAGCTTCAAATCTTATTGGCTTCTGCCCACAGACTTGTCATCTCTCGAAACCCCAGCTTATGCTAAGTGTAGGCCCTCTGAGGTCTCTGAAAACACATGGCATACAAAAAAGGCAGAAAAGAACTGGGAAGAGAGAGAAAGCAGAAGACAAAGCAGGGCAAGTAAAGAAAGAAAAGTTTGAGAGAAAGGAAACAGGAGAATGAAGTAGATTAAGAGAAGGGAAGAGTCACGAGAAGAAAAATAGGAGGAGAGATAGGGAAATTTGGTTTTAATTCTGTTTATTGTAGCTCTTCATGCACAAAATTACAAAGTGAAAACAACATAAACAGCTCTGCTGCAGGCATGCTAGGAAACAATCCATAAAGCAAGAAAACATTATACAGGAGCTTGTAGTGACTTACTGCATTATTCACTCCATAATAATTGCCCAAAAGAAATTAATGAGTCTTTTTTCAATTAGTTTGGCAGATAACTGGAAAGACTTATAGACTTCTTTGTTGTAGATTCTTTACCTAAATAACAGGTAAAACACAACCAAGACCTTTAGAAGCTGGTTGTAAAAATAAAAAGTTAGATAGGATCTGTGCAAGAGAGGCACCCCTGCCCCAGAGCAGGACCCATCATAGCAGGGAGGGTGTATTAATATAGCAGGAGGCAATCCCTGCTCAGAGAACTTGCAGAAAACAGCAGAAAGAAGAAACAAGCTGTGCTGAAAAACATGACAATAAAAGATTTTAAAAATTCAAGCCCTGAACCCCAACAAGTTCACAAATCTACTTATAAAGCTGGCCCAGCTTGTGGCTGCTCAGATAGTACAAGGGACAAGCTTAACAGGAATAGTCAAGTAATTTAGGTATGACAAGTTTTGACAGGGTAAAGTCATGCTGCCCAGAGGACTGCATTCCCCTCCCCACTGATTAAGGCCAATGAGGACCCAAATACCACAACCTTTCCAAATCTTCCGATTTCCACTCCACATTTAGGGCTTTCTCCCATATTCCTAAACACATCCTCATTTTATTTTCTCTGTTGAAAGAAGGAAACTTCAGAAAACCCTTTGACCTGAAGGGCTGAATGGAGAGTACCTCCTATCCACAGCAGATTTCTTTATTTCCCCCTAGAGTTTGGATGATGATCACAAAGATTTTTCTTTTCATTTCTTTATTACCTGTTTCTACCTTTGAACTTTTCTAATTTAGAAATCCATGATTCTTCATCGTCTTCATCTCAGATGTCTAGCTGCTGGATCTTCCCTGATAGCAGCTAACAAGGCTAGGATCATTAACCAAACAATCAAGGAGAAAATCTATATATGTGTTAATAGGAGGATATTCTTTCTCCTTATAGCGCTGACAATGTATCTTAAAGTTTCCTGTCAAAATGTCCTTGAAATCTGCTGAGTGTTATCCTTGCCAAACACATTGTCACAGAACTTCTGCTTGTTTCTAACAAAAGCCTCTGAAATGGTTGGTACAATTTCTGGCTAAAAAAGAAAAATAAAAAAAAACAGCAAACTATCAATACCCAGCAACAATGTAAAATTATAATGAAGCGTCTACACTCCCAAAGGATATATGTGTGTATAGGTCTATCTGTGTGTGTCCGTGTCCTGCACAGAGTGACTTGGCACCTGAGCTCTGAGCAGCTGGCGCACCTGCAACGTCAAGAGTGCAGTGCATGTCACAGGAGGAGTTTTATAAGTCATCACACTAATAGTGATTAATTGGCACGGCATGCTGGCAAAGCTCGGACCAGCCCAGGACTGTAGAGATTGGCATACTGCGCAACTTTTATACCGCTAACTCCAACACTCATTAAACAGGCCTGCCCAACTGACTGGTCGAACACAATTGATGCATGTTACTTTCTGGAACAGTCCGTCTTCTCTTATGTCCTTAACCTGCTACGCTAATACTGTATTTCTCTCTTAAAACCACCTATCAGAGCAAAAGGGTGTCCATGGAAACCTTTCTTGCTTTACACTAGCTATGCAGTCTGTTGCTACAGTTTCACATCAGATTTGCTACTGGTGCTTATTCACTTGGAATGAAACAGTAAACTTGTCTGGAGACGTCCTGAATTATTCATAGACAACATGTACAAAGGGCATGTCATGGGCATGAGATGTACCTCGATGTTGAAGCCAACATTGTATGTAAGAGTGAATGATGCTTGCATGGCTTTGTGGGATAGCTGCATCTCAGCCCCTGTGAATGACTAGGAATTGGGTAACAATCATTAAGACCTGCAAGCCAATTTGCCTTTGATAATGGAAGTCAGGGGAAGTTTTGACACAGCAGCTGTCTTTGCCTCACTTCGATTGTGAACACAGTGTTAAGGCCTGAAGTCACCTCCAGGTTTGTATTTAGACTTTCAAAGGAGCAGTTTTGTGGGCACATAGAGGCAAGTATATCTGATAGCTCTTAGACAGCTAATTACTTCATTATGCCTATCAAGGAAGTAGTTAGATGACTAAATATCATTGACTATGGCTCTGGAGCTGCAGCCGGAAAACTATACATGGAAGTTGGATAAATCAGTCAATTCCAGATTTGTTATCCAGCATCATCTTTGAGCTCTTTTTTCACACAGTGAAGGTATATTCACCATACAAATATTTGTGCCTTACAAACAATTTCTGCCTTCCTTTGAAGTCTGGTACCAAAAGAGATGGAAGCTAGTACTTGTGAACCATTAGTGGACCTGCTTTGAAAAGGATGGGTCCAGTTCTGGTTGCACATCACTCCGATATACATCGTGTGACTTTGATTTCTAGTCTGAGTCTGCAGCATCAGAAATGGGCCCATTTATGGAGCCGTCACCTAATCAGGTAGTCATGCTTTTCTAAAAGAACATGTACACCTATTACTCTGAGAAAAATTAACTGAATTTTCCCTTGGCGATCTCCATCTGGGAGTATGTGGACTGGATGACACTGAAAGCTAACACCAGCCTTCACAAGCCTCCAAGAGCTTGTCCATTGGTGTCTCATCAGCACTGCAATGACAGGTACTCCATGCCTGAACAGTGGAAAGATGTATTTTCATGGTAGCTAAAAATGGGAGATGAAGTGATTCCGTACTGAAAACACTTCTGTAAGCATTGGATGAAATAGTCAGTTAAGCTCTCATGTTCATCCTTGTCCAAAATGGGAATTTTTTTTTAAATCACAAAATCTTCAAGAGAAGAGAAACTTGATCCTGACCCAGCTATAGCCATTAGCAGACTTAGGGAAGCATCCTAATTTGAAGATGTTAGTCACAAAAGCAAGGTCTCACATGTCACAGCACAAGCTAATGGATTTAACATTAAGAGAGCTACCTTCCTCAACCACCGTTGGTTGACCAGTTTGACCACTGGGAAGAGACTTCTGTTTATAAACGACATGTTCCTATTTAAATTAACTCAAACTTCCCTCTGTGCTATCTTTATTTTAAAATCAGATTTATACCAGTTAGCAATTTTTCCCTGAAGCAGCTTACAGATCTATGCCATCACAGTTGGTGTCTGACTTTAAGCTGTCAGTAATGTAGTACTGCAAGATGTTTTTAACTTGAATTATATATATATCTTATATTTAAATGACTTTAGAATTGTGTATAGAGCCTTGTTTTTAAACACTTGTTCTCTTTCTGGAGATTGTGTACACGTGCACAGTTTGTTAGGAATCCAAGAATTTTATGATTCTAATACTCCTACAGAACATGACTAAATATTCAGCAATGCTTCAAAATTAAGTTAATGCCCCACCCCAGCAGATCAGCTCTTCAAACAGCCTACATTCCTTCACCTGGGAGTGGAAGGAAATCACGAAAAAAAAGTAAATAAAGGAGTGAGATGGAAAGCATTTTTGCTGTGTGATTATCCTGATTCTCAACTTGCACTCCCTGAGAAACAAGAGGGAAGAGCAATGCTTGAAATGGCCCTTGGTCATGGTAGGGAAAAATTGCTTATGGATCAGCACTACCATCCATACTCACTTTGACCAGCATCTTGCTCTGGCAGGCCACTGAATCCAGAAAGAGATCCCAATGCCTTATGTTTTAAAAGCATAACATATGAATGAGAAGCCCCTTACAGCACCAGTTCTGCCAAGCTCTCACTGTGGGCTGTAGCAGAGGGGAGGAAGAGTTTTCAGGGCATCTTCTCTCACATTTTGCAGGAGAGCATTCTTCTCACTCAGCTGGTTTCCCCCAGACTACTCCACATGGTAGCGCTAAGCTTGAGTTCCTGGTTCCCAGTGTAATTTTCACACATAACCTACCTATTTGGGGTGGAGGGTTGTGGGGGAGTATATTTGCACACATATGCATATTTGAGAGTACACTCATCCACCTGAATTGACCATTTCATATTTATTAGGCAAATATCATGATGATACCAGACCTTCCTTCCAAGCTATCCAGAGGGAATAACTCATAAATTTTGCAAGACTTTTCCTTTCTTCCCACTGTAATGATTTTATTACCATAAACCAGCCTTCTAGCAGACAAACCAGTGAATTTTGCCCCATGCTGAGCAAAGCTTTGGTGCAGGGTCCATATTTTGCCATTTAGCTCAAGACGAAACTCACATGTTTATCAGTCATACTTGGGAGCATTACTGCTCTTCAGCAGAGATTTTTCCCTTCTGAGGGGGTGGTTTCTGTTCCATACACCCTCTGAATCACATTCTGCTTTTTAGATTTTGGTATGCAATGATGACACAGCAAATTACACCCTTGCAATAAAAAGGATAATATTTTTCTAGCAACAGTTCATAAGGCTGTGACCAGATGGTCCAAAATGGTTAGCTGTGCTACATTCTCAAAGGGCTGCTGGTACTGCAGCTTCTCAGAGTCTCTAATTCCAAGATTTTAGGCTTGAAAAGAATGGACCATCTTGCATGAAGGATTCCACTCTGGATCATATAGTAGTGCGTGTTTCAGAAGAGTGTAAGTTTTCTCGACTGTAAGAAGCTCATCTTATATCTTGGGTCTTGTTCTCATGATGAGACAACATCTTTGACGACATCTATGTTATGTACGTTGATGATACAGGGAGATAGGGCCACCCCTAAGTTCTCTGCACCTTCAAAAAAGAGACAAATGTGAGCAAGGGAAACTCCATTGCACAGCATGTGCTGCTACTTACTTACTTCGACTTGACATTGATGGATGCATTCAAGTATTTACAAGCTGCCTGATGAGATGACTCAGAGAAAGTTTGAAAGAAACAGCACGGCTGACACCCCTGCTTGAAGGGGGAGGAAGTGGGAGGGAAAGATTGCCTTGAGATCAGAGTTTGTGTTTTTTTTAAAATGCTGCTGCTTCACAAGCCCACTCTTTGTGCTGGAGTAATTATGTGGGTGTACTAGGAAAAAAAGCTAAGCAGCTTGAGAAAGGTCTGGCTGTGGGGAAACCCAAATTTAAAAAGCTCGAAGAAGTAGAGCAGCTCAGTAGTCCTGGAGGAGGACATGCAAGCCATCTTTGCATGAGCCTAGAGCAGTTACAGGGGCAGTCCTGGGACAGTTTGGGGTGTGGGTCAGTCATCCATGAGCAGCGAGCTCACCTTTCCATCATCCTGCCTGTACAACTTCTCCCTGCTGGGGACATCCCCCATCCTGTGGCATTGCATGAGATGTAGATCAGCATGTTTCTCCTGTAACTCGAAGACTGCTTTAGCTGACAGCTTCTGTGACCACGTGAGGATGTGAACAGGAGTAGGGACTGGAGGGTCAAAAAGCCATCCAGACCTCTTCCTCTCTCCCCTGCAATGCATGTGGCTGGGCCCCAGAGGTGTGCCCTGGTACTCACCAGTACCAAGCCCTCTCACTTGGAGGCAAGCTAGACCCATGGCAAGGCACAGAGCAGCTGCCCTGGAGATCATGTCTGTCATCACTGACTTTTTAATGAGCAGAAAGCAGAAAGAAATGTGCATCCTGTTCTATGAATTGCCATTTTGGAGCTGTCGGGCAGGAAATACCTGCATCAAGCTGGGAAGGCACTCCCATAAGCCATCGCATTTAACTCTTTCCCTCCATTTTCCTGACAGCTCGTGCAGGTCACAGAGCAACAGTGTAGAAAAAAAGCCAGAGAAGCTGGCTTTCTCCACAGATCCATATGGGAGTGATGCAACTCCACCTGTCCTTATAGCACCTCCCCATGTCACAGCCACAGGGAGGGGAGGTACCCTTGCGAAGCCAGTGGTGCAAGGGAAGAGTGTGGTTAAAATTTGGACTTCATCCCCATCCTCAAGGCAGCAATCTTCATACTGTAACCAGCATGGTAAGAAGAACAAGTACCCCAGGTAAATGGTTGACCCAGTTCCCCAGCATGGAGGAAGAGGAGGAAAAAGACCATTTCAGCTACAGAGTGTCTGCTACCCCTTACTGACTCCTGAAGGGAATTTTGTGACGTACCTTTGTGCAATGACAAGCCAAGGATGTGAGCTGTTTCTTGAAGGGAGCTATGACATAAGCTCCCTTCAGAGTCCATTTTGGGCAGCTCCAGAAAAAATCTGGGAATGTCTAGAGCATCCTCTGTCTGCAGCTCACACCATCGTGCCCGGGTGAGCTCCATGCCAGCGGTGCAGCCTGGGTAGAGGTGCTGCTGTGGGAGCAGGAGCTTGGCCTGGATTAACCACCCCAGGACCTACCCAGGCGCTGTAGCAGAGGCATACCCTGACTTGCAAAAGGAATGTGATGTATAAGAATTATTCTCCACCCAAGGAAATATCACATGCTACTCTTTATATTCTTTTATATCCTCTAGGGGATTGAATACTTCTGGATGCTTCCTGTTCCTTAAAAAAAAAAAAAGAAAGAAAAAGAAAAGGGGGAGAGATTGAGAAACTACTAAAAAATCCTAAAATGGCTGTCTTGTTCTGAAGAAATGGGAGTATTTATCTCTCTCAAAAGTTTTTTGTAAAAATTTCTAATTGCATTACAAGATATTTTATTTCCTTGGAATTTCATTTTTCTGTCAGACTTCACTGAAAGGGATACTTTTCTTGTCAAATCTTGTGTAACTACAAAAAAAAGACATATTTTCCTGAAACACTATGGTGGTGAAATTTCATTTGGAATGAAAGACATTACAGAAATGTAGGTGTATTTTTGTTGTTGAAAATAATTTTATGTAACAGAAAGTTGATGGACTTGTAGGTCTTTTTTGGATGTGAGATGTAGTTATTGCTCATTTCCCAATGCTCACAGAACTAGCTGCCCCTGCTAATGCCAATGGGAGAACTTCGGTGGACTGCAGAGGGAACTGGTTTGGGCCACGGGTACCTCAACCTAATTCCTCCTTTCTTTTAGGAATACAAAAGAGCAACACTCTGACTGGCAGAGTGCAGTGAGGAAATTAGTTTAATTGCTAAAGCAATAACGCTTAATACAAAGCATGACACATGAATAAAAACCAGGAGAAAGGAGCCTCTAGCTGCAAAAAAAAAGCTATATGAAGTTTTAAAATGTTCCCTTGCGTGTATATATGCAGTGTTTTGTACAGTAACCCTAAAAATGACATGGTTGTTTTATACCTTTCAAGCACAAGCAACCTGTTTTGACTTTGTAGCACTTGGTGAGTCATTAGAGAAACTGATCTTACTAAAAGCTTTGCCATTTCTCTCGTTCTTACCAAGATCACTAAAAAAAAGGCTTGGGTAAGATACGTGCTGCAAAAACAAAATAACGTGCATGTTCACTGACTCCTGATCCCTGCCATGTGCCAGCCTGGGTAGCGGGCTTGCTCTTCCTTTGCCATCACCAGGCTAGGCGCTGGCTCCAGGGTCGCTCATCTGAGACAGAGCCCCGCTGGACGTACAGTACGCTTTCTCCCCTTCCCCAGGTGCGTGGGGAGGGGAAAGGAGAGTATCTTTTTGCTCGTAAATTGGCTTAGACACTGCATGATCTGGTGTAGCTGGTGGCTGTGATGGTACCTGGCTGAGCGCAGTCCACCTGGCCATCCTGGCCACGGCATGCTTGCGTACGCTAAGCCTCTCGAGTTGGAGCTGCAGATCCAGGCACTGTGCCCATCACAGGTCCCTGGGCTCATCCCCTGCCCGGAACCTGCCTGCTGAGCCCTCTGCCCTGCAGACCCCCTGCTCTGTGCTGTCCTGAGCCCGGGCCTCCACCCCGGCTGGTGCAGAGCTTCCCTTTGCCGCTGAATTCTGCGTGGGGAACAGCACAAATTAAAGTGAGAAGACAAAGACACCAGAAAGACTTTGCCCTGAGTCCGTGATCACACCATTGCTCTCCTTAATAACCAACCACCAGAAGTGAAAGCACTTTACAGGAAGAAAAGCAACAACTAACCTATAAATAAAGCATTGCATTCATTCTCAATGTATTTTTTTTCCAAAGCAATCAATTAATGTTTCTGCAACAAAGAGGTTATCAACTCGTGAGTGGGAAAGGAGGGGTCTGACATGAGCGTGAGGGGGTTATGTTGCAGACGACATGCTGCAGAAAGAAGCGCTCCCCACATCCACCTTTCCCACGAGATGTGGCACCTTGGACCAAAAAAATGGGAGAGGTCCCTGCGTTATGGCATCATCTTATCTCTGAATCCAAACATCTGTGCATTTTATTTACTTATTTTTGAAGGCTGAATAAGCAGCTATGTGTGCAGAGAGGCAGCAGGGTATTCATTTGCTTTATTGTTCATACCTTCAATCTTACTCTGGCTGTGTATGGTATTTTGCCGCTGTGTACCAGTGGACTCTTTCATGGTGTCTGAAAGCTGGTCAATAAAAATAACTGCAACAAGAAAGGAACAGCTTTCCTATCGTGCGGCACTTTCAAGTTATGTCTTGATAGCAAGTGGTCAGATGTCACCACTATAAAACCGCAGTATTCTGTGATAATGTATAACCCGAACAATAAATCCAGTATTGTATTCCTAGTCTTTCACATCAGATATGCAAGACCCAGTGTCACTGCTTTTCCCTTCGGTTTAACCAGGGTTGGTCTGTCTGCTTAAGCTGAATGTTCTTCTGACTCCTACTCCTTTCTAAAACTAATCCACTTCATCTGCTGCCTGAATAAAAAGCTTCGCGTTAGTCACGACATCTTCCTGCACTGTTTTACTCACAAAGTTTGACAGAAAAATATGTGTTATGAAACCCACTTTTAATGCTTGATGGAAGTAGGTCCGAACCTGCCTGGGCAGCTGTCCTTCTGTGAAACTGAAGGCAGCATTAAGGGCTCCAATGCAGTTTCACCCTATTTGATGTGTTGCCAGGCTTAGGTACCCACTGATCAGACCAAAGACCATCATACTGGGTGGTCCAAAGGCCTGTCAAAGCCAGTACTTCACCTCTGACAGTGGTCAATAGGAGGTGCCTTGGGGGAGGAGAGGAGAAGAGGACAAGTAAATTGTGGTGATTCCCTCCCACCTTCCCTCAATCTGCTGCTTACAGAGTTCTCAAGCCAGATGTTGTGCTCACAGTTTTAATAGCTCTGGAAGTGCTTTTCTTCTAGGATTTTGGTCATTTTATGAAGCAATTTGGACTTTCACCCCCATCCTAAGTAATGAGTTAAACATATTCAATGGTCATACAATGCATAAAACACTTTCTTCATTTGCTTCAAATCTTATGTCTGATAATGCTGGAAAAGTTTGGCCAGAGAGGCTGTAGGATCCTTGGAGGTATTCAAAATCAAGTAACACAAAGCCCTGATCTAAGCTGGACCTGCTTAGAGAGAGGGTTGGACCAGATTACCTCCAGGTGTCCCTTTCAACCTAAATTGTTCTGTCTTTATAATTTCTCAGGGTGTCCACCACCTTTCTTTAGCATGAAACAGTGAAACACTGCTTTCTTATCCACTCACCACGTCATTCATGATCCCATGAAGCACCACAAACCAACAGCCCCTCTCTGCCAGGTCTCTCTTTTCCAAACTCAAAGGGGATTAGTCTATTTAGCTTCTCCCCATAGAGGAGGTGCTCCATACCTTTGCTCATCCTCGCTGCCCTTCTCTGAACATTTTTTAATTCTGCTTCATCCCTTCTGAGGGATGAAGGGAGGAGGGACCAAAAGTCCCTGCAGTTTAAAAGGTGAGCAAACCAGGCACTTTCTACTATGGGAAAGTGGTATTTTCAGACTGTTAGCTACACTTCTCCTAATAACCCCCATCTGGTCAACTTTTTAAGAGCCACTGAGTCCATAATGACTCCTATTTCTCTCTCTTGAACTTGTTCTTGATTGTAGTTCCATCTTATAGAATCCTCACTTCTCTTCTTTCCCCATGAATCCTCTTTACCCCTGCACATTCCCATCAGCTGGGGTAACACCGGTGTTTGTGGGGCTGTACGGTAAGCCAGACAGTCTCAGCAGCACCAGAAAACTCTAGCTTGGAGGGGAAGGCTGTGGCTCCTTGGCAGCCTCAGTCAGCGTAGCTGCTGGCCACCACAGCCACCTCTTCTGCCCTGTCCTCTGCCCCACAGCCCTGCCCCTCTCCTGCAGCACCTCCAGGGCCCCTCTGATAGCGTCCTGCCACACTTCAGAGCACTCCTCAGCAGAAACTATCCCCACAAAAAACCAGCAACAGGTAGTTTTCTTTCAGATTAACACCTCAAAATGTCTCTGCAAAGGAGCAGAGAACATCTGAGCCAATGTAGGGAATGGAGTAGGACTGCGGGAGAGGGACAGACGGTGGGACCGCACTGCAGCAGAGCCGTTACATCAGCTTAGGCTGCCGTGGGACTGCAGCTGTGTACGCGCTTATCAGAGAGGAGCCCGTGGAAGCTCATAGCCTGAGGAAGGAAGCTGCTAATGAGCATCTTTCCTTCTTCCCTTTCTCACATGCAAAAGTACAATTCTTTTAATGGTAACTGATAATAACTATAATATGTCATGATTACACCACATTTTTTCCCAGCAGATCCTTGTTGGCTTTACATAAAGTCTGTCCTCACAAAGCTGTGTGAGGTATATAATATAGAAGGCTCTCTTACAGATAAATAAATTGGAATTTAGGGAACTAAACCATGTGATTGAGTTCATACAGTCCATTAGGAGCAGGCAAGAAACAGGTCTCAGCTTTCATTAATGCCTTTAAGTACTAGAAAAACTGCTCGTACAGAAGGAAGAATTCCTCCATGTAATACTGCCGGGGAGGAGAGGGAGGAGAAGCCTGGTGCTGCTGTCTGTAGTAGATACCTAATTCCTTTTTGTGCTTTTCAGATACCTTATCAATAGCTGAGACGGTTGTCTTATCTTGTAGGATCTGGAGCCTTTCTTCCAGTTTCTCTTCCCTAAGTAGGATGGCTCAGGGTAGATGCCTCACATGGATCAGGAAAACAATTTTCTGTCTGGGACGGACTACTCCCCTTTCTCAGATTTCTCTTCAGAAATCTGAAAAAGACAAGCCCTGCTCTTCTAATTGGTAGGGGGACATCCTCCTCCCAGCCAAGGGTCTCTGCTGTCCAGCTATGACTCCTGCTAGCAATCTTCATGGGCCTGAGTCAGGAAAGCATTTCAACATCTTTTCACATCTATCCCCATTCAGGAAAGCACTGCAGTCAGGATCATTTGTACTCACTTGCAGACCCCCTGTACTGTCAATGAACTCTTGTAGAAAATTAGTATCATACCCACAAGACAATAAAAATAAAGTGGACCACTCTGACAATAAAGCAACATAAGTGTAACATAATTGGTGGGACTTTCATGTTTGTCTAAGGTTTTAAATAGTCCGTATTTTTATATCATATGACTTCGAAAATGATATTTGTTCATGTAATTAGAGACTGTACTGTCACAAGGGAGCCAAATTCAGACTCTGTGTGCAACCTGAACATTGTCGTTTCCTGGCATCTGCTTAAAATATATTCTTAGTGCACTCTTTTATAGGTTTCTTTCCCCCTCTCCTATTCAATATTCTAAGAAATTTTAAAAGTAAAAAAAGATGCAGAGGGTAAAAAAGAAAACCATTCTCCTAACAACTATGGCTCTGCCAATCCTACATACCTCTAATCAGCAGGAGAAAAGGTCTTTTTCTGCACACCCTGGGAGCTATAAACACACCAAAGACAACACCAGCAACAACCATTTCTAGCTTTGCAGAACGTGATCATAACCTGACCGTGATCATAACCTGACCGTGATCATAACCTGAAAGGAACTTAGACTGTCCCACCAAATGCTTTCCACCAGTAGATCCCAAAGTGAGTTAGGAAGAAAGGCAGGTATTACTGTTCCCATTTCACACTCACACAAGGGTACTGGTTTCAGGGAAGTGAAGGGAGATATCTTGAGGAGAGAGGTCAGGAGAGGTAAAGTCATGGAAAAGCACAAGGCTCACCTAAACCCCAAACCAGAGCATGACCGTCCCCTGCAGTATGCTGCCTCCTATGGAGTTTTCCATCATCAGAGGACACACTACCACCCTGTTAAAGCACCCTGCTCTATTCCTAATAATTTTTTGTTTCTGCTCTGTAGTTGACTTACATGTAAACAGCAGCCTACCTTTGCACCAAACATTACTAAAAAGGGATGGTGGCACTTGTACGCTGAGCACCATAGCTCTGACTCAGCCCAGGCCCACAGGACCTTTAGACCATGACTGCTCCCTAAGGCAGCACTGGGGCCTCCGATGGACACACACAAAGCAGGACTCCAACCACACTGCAGCACCTCTTTCCCCATGCATTGAGCATGGAGGACATGACGATGGCTCCCACTGCTCCTCCAAAGCAACCAGGCAAAGACAAATTGAGTTTCAATTTCATTTAGGTTTCAGGCTGCCCTGCACAATGACTGCTTATTGCACCTCCCATAAGAAAAAGCAAGGGCTTTCCCTAGGCTCCCCCAGGAAGGCCTTGTCCTGAAATTGTTGCAGAGAAGAGAGCTGTACAAATCCTCTTTTTGTATTAACAAAAACATGACGTGCAGAGCAACATGCTTGGCTCCAGAACCCAAAGATAAGGCAGGATGCGGGAATTGCCTCCCACCCTCGCCACGAACCCAGAACCACATCCTCTCTCTCAGGAACGACCCAGTGTTTTTTCCTCTGTTGCCTACTACAGACCACGAGTATGGTGGACATCCCACTCCAGCCTGAAAGGGATTGTTTACCCTGTTATGAATACCATGCCTCGGCAAAGTGGGATTTTTCAGCAGCCCACAACTAGTCAAATCACAGCCTCTGTGACCGGAGTGCAGAGATGCACTCCTGCTCTGCGAGGGCTCCCTGCCCATCCTGCAGCAGTTTTCTGCTTCTGATAGTTCAACAATGTGCTCTTCAAAACAAAGAAATACAAATGCAACCACTTTTCTGCCCCTCTTGCTTTTAACTAGACAATGGTCTTTTCATATCCCCCAGATTAAAATATGATGAGATGGCTTTGCTTAAACCTGTACACTAATATACATATTTTCATGCTGAGACAATGTTTAATGAGCTCAGTCCTGCCTATCTGAACAACTTCTATCCAACAGGCATTGCTTGGGTAGGTTCGCAGTGATTAAAACCCAAACTTGAAAAGAATTACCTGGATACCCTTCATTATTATGGCAGCATCCCTAGTAAACAGGGAATCGTGGTTGGAGTTATAACAACACTATGTTGATGCCCATCTTCCTATATCAGCAATCCCACTAAAGCCCAGGACAAGTCTATCCTTAGGTGAGCAACTAGTGAGCGTTCAATACCACTGGCATTCAGTTAACAGCTCTTGTGCAACCTCTGGAGGGGCTCAATTTCTACAGTGAGTGTTATTCTCCCTAAACCAGGACAAAACTCCATGAAGAGCAAGGCTTTTTACACCTGTGATGGAGTCATACTCTCATTTATTCTAACAAAAGGATGAAGCCCAGAACAGTCAGAGTTGACAGTATAAATTAATCCCTCTTAATATTTGTCTTGCAGTTTAATCTCAAATGCCACTAACCTACATTTGTTTAAAAACAATCAACTGGTCTCTATTTCAATAGTGGGTTTGTATGCTTTAGAATCAATTTTCCCTACTTATACTCTCTTCCATCCCTTCACAAGTTTAATCGCCTTTTTTAAAAATGTGCAAGAACTATAAATACCAGAAAAAGCAAACCTTTCAGCCATGAGGCTGACTGGAGACATGCATATCAGTAAACACATTTCCTGAGTAATAGCACACTACGCAGTTTGTAAAATGCAATTACGCAGTAGCAACTCTTATCAGGAAACATATTTACACTGATTCCTTGTAGCAATAGATCAAAGAACTTATTTTACTGACCTATATCTGTACGTAATTATACAGCAGTTTCTTACACAAATAAGCAAATTGTCTTCCTTTTTCTGAATAATTTCCTACTAATGGACAGCAGTTTTCCTGACATAGATGCTTTGCAAAGATCAATTTTTTTAAACTAAAACTGGTGTCTGAATTTAATATAAGTCATCATTGGAAAACTGCAGACATCTGAAACATTGGCTGTCTGTAGAGGAAAAGAGCAGTAGCACTCACAATGAGGCCACCATCCCAAGAAGAGATTAGCAGGTGGCCTTATCACAGAAATAGCTAGATATTTTTCTCTTGTCTATTTTCTCTTTTGTCTCTACCCACCCATAAAACTCTAGAAAAGTGTAGGTAATATCCATCCAGCAGAGGAGGACTGAGGAGCATGGAAGGTCCCCAAAGCCTGGCTCCCACTCCTTTAGCCGCCAGGGTTACTCTACTTCCCAGCCATCTAACCAGACTGCCATCAAGACAGGACTTCCAGTACAGCTGAGCAGCCAATGGCCACTCCTTTTTGGAGGATTTAAAACATTTTGTTTCCATTCTGCTTTAAAAAATCCCCACAAACAGTGTAAAGGCTCTCCACGCAGGATACACCACCTCTGGACTGCTACCCTCCATGCAGCCCTACTCATTTAAGGGCCCTTAATCATTTGGCTGCTTCAGCGCAGTCAGGAATACCTGCAAGCACATTTGCAGCAATTAGCAGCATGTTCCAGACAGCATCAGCTGTGGTTTTCTGTGATTATTTGTGCCAAGAGCAGCTGGGCTGAGAAGAGGAGCCACAGGGATGAAGTTTTATTGAAGACTGAGTGAGAAGGTCCAAGTCCACAGAGCAGCCCAAGGAACCAGTCCTTCTACCTCCTGTTCTCTAGAGCTACTATGGAAATTTCTACAATTTGTTACAAAATGCTGACTTGTTAAAAACAGATGTTCTTATGGAAATATAGCTGTTAAAGTGAAACTTTCAGTAAAACTAACAGCTTCTGTTGCTCCAGTAGCCAACATAGGTACTCTGCTGGAGTTGGACTAGGGGTTTCAGTTTCAGGACTAGGTGTGCTCCTGACCAGCATCATTTGATGGAAAGGAGAAGACATCTTCTCCAAGCCACCCACTGGAGTAGTTTCCACTTTTTATAAATAAAAAACACTTGGAGCAGGAGCACGCATCTGAGTCTCCCTCAGTCCAGAGGAGTGCTCAAACCCACACCCACACAGACAACATCGCTTAGAGAAGCGCAAGCAACTTATATGGCCAGAGATGTTTAAGGAGACCGATCACAGAGCAACTGATAAACTGGTGTCAGGGGAATCACTCCTGGCACATGAGAAACCCAGCTCAAGCCAAAGAAGGGTTTAAACCTGTTTCTCCAATAGTCCCAGTGTGAAGCACAAGCACCAGGCTACCACCTAGTCCAGGACAAACTTGGTCTTTTCCCTATTTGGAGAATGCTTCCAGAGATCTCCTTCATCCCAGAACAGCATGGGAACATTTCCCACCCAGCTCTGTTGTCTAAATTTCTTCTTGAAAATGGCAGAACCAGTTACACTGTTTCCTTTGACAAATTTAAAAGCAGGGTGGCAAAATGATAAATCTTGGATTATCTCAATAATTACAGCTAATTCATTACAGCTAATCAAAAAATGCAGGACATTCATTTGCGTTAACTCATCTTTCAGGCAAGGAGTTTCCTATGTCTGGCACAGGCTTCATTTAGGTGGAAAAATAAGTCATCTAACTTGTTCAAGTTAATAACATCAGAGGAAGAAAATAATCAATACAAGTCCAAATTGTGAAGGAATCTTGTGGATTTGAAATAGTTTTACATGCCAGCAAACCCAAAATATCATCTGCAAGCTTCACAAAACCCTAAATTCAACTATCCCTAGTCTGTGGTTATTATGGGAAAAGACATGATACATTTATTAGTTGATTTGCGTGTGGAGGTTGATCTGTGTCAGCAGACAGTGCCATATGTGGCTGGCTTTCCTGTCATTCCTTACATAGATGCTCCAAAGTCTCTGAGTGACATTTACCAAGCTGTGCAGGAGAGCGTCACGCATGTCCCATTAATTCTAAAAGGAGACGTGTCACTGCAGTTTTTTTGAAAATTTCCATCATAACTTACATTGTCTAAGCATTTTGCATTTTCAATGAGTGATGGCACAGAAGTAGAATAAAAACTGATTATGGTTAATATCTGAGCTTGCAGAATGTTTGAAGAAATTTTTGCTTGAAGGAAGGAAAGAAATTGCCAGTCAGTAAAGGCAGCCACGGTTTGGAGTGAAGAATAGTTTATATCTGTATCTACCTATATCAAGTAAAGATCCCTTTTAGTGTTGTTCTGGGAGGAAGGCTGGTTTGGGAGGCTTGCTTATTGACGGATTATTTTCTCTAACCCAGGATATCTCAATGTTTGCATTATGGACCAAGAAACATACACCTTGGAGGGACAGGAGCCATTTCCTAGTTCAGGGGTTCTGCAGTCACACAGGAGAAGCACTCAAGAACTGAGGACAAATGTCACCAAATATGTGGCACTCGTCCCTGTCCTTGTGGGTATCTACTGAAAAAGAAGCAGCCTCACCTCAAGTACCACACTGGCCCTTGTTCCAGGGGGACACGCTATTGATGAACAACAGTTACCAAGGAAATCAAAGCTTTTGGACTCAATTCCCCTGAGAATAAGGAAGGCCACATAAGCTGGAAAATATGGGCCCATCGTTTTAAGTAGGTGGAAAACAATTAAAATATTTTAGACACGGTTTAAAAACACTTGCCAAATTATTTTGTTTTAAAACCAGAAAGGCGGCCACTGTACCTCATTATCTTCTACAAGCCAGGCTGTCTGGCCATGCTGCCTTCATGCAACCCCTCACAATAGTCTTTATCATTGTTATTATTAACTTAACTGAAGACTTTTTTTCATGGGAAAAAAAAAGTCCCAGCTACCAGAACATTAAAAAAAGTATTAGTTACTATTGTTGACAAAAAACCTGATGTTTAAAATGACCTGTTAATCCATATGTGCTAAACTGTGCTTTGAAGTGTGTTAATGTGAGTTAACTAACGCATTTTGAAAACACCACCATTTATTTTCTCAGTCCACATATGGCCTACGGAAGTTAATGACAAAGAAAGGAGGAAGCCCAAGATATTAAAAAAAAATCCAACAGATGCTGATGGATTTAGTGGTCCCAAAGTGGCCACTGTTGTCCACAATGGCTATATATGGCTTAAGCTTCTTTTACATCAGGATTGTGGGGAAAGAGAGGGTCTGTGATGTGCTGTGTCATTTAATGTCAGGCAAACTGTAGCCTCTTTTTGAGACCAGAACCTAGCATTTGTAATAACCAGGTTGTTCATT
Organism: Balaeniceps rex; assembly: GCA_013401315.1. Lineage (NCBI taxonomy): Eukaryota > Metazoa > Chordata > Aves > Pelecaniformes > Balaenicipitidae > Balaeniceps > Balaeniceps rex. Next base: position 186,368 of record VYZW01044395.1, on the reverse strand, counting down.
TAATATGTACTGGGTTACTAAGTAAAGTAAATTAAAGACTGAGGTGGCAACAATGATAAGCAGTAAATTTGTTTGTTCAGTAGGGAGCTGAAATGTGTCGGCTCATGCTTTGATCAAGTTAAATTGAGAGGTTTCAAAGTACACACAGGAAATGCTTCAACAGATAAACTTTGTCCCTGGAGGTTCGTCCTAGCCACTTTTCAGCCTTCTGCACTCTGTTATCTGTTTCGGCAATTCTGGAACTTTAAACTCAGAGAATCCACGGAGAAAAGTGACAGTGATAAAGGTCAAGAGTTGACCTCTAGGGTGATGGACAACATAAAGTCTTGATCTTAAGAGACAGGCTATTGGGCAGTCATTGGTCCTTTACAACAAAAAAGAAAAAAAAAAAAAGAAATGGAAAATTAAGTGGTTTTTAAAAACATTTGCTTTAAGTGCAAATGTTAAGGTGGTAAATCATTACTGCAAAGCAGTATCCCCACGTGCTGTGGAGATCAGTACTATGAGCCTGGCTTCTGAAAGACCTGAGCCTCCGACTTGATTGACTTCAGATCAAAGAAGGAACAAGCTTTCCCTGAAATGCTCCCCATGGACAGGCATTTATAAATAAACACTTTCTTACAAGTGGGTTCTCCACTGTCTGAAATGGTGCCTGTTCGCACTGCAGCCTACCCCTCTGTGAGAGCACTACCTGGCAGGGTATTTTCGCAAAGCTTGTGTGAACTTGATTTTCTTTGAGAGATCAATTGGTTGAGATTTGTCAATAGGTTCAAACGATTTTGGAGTGTGGAAGTGACGGAAATACAAGCGTATGCAGCAGGATTGCGTAAGCCTCGTTTCTGCAGGAATCAGGATAAAAAGTTGCAGCAATATAAAAATAAATAACTGAGAAGGTATAATTCCTACAAAATACCAGTAGCTAGCCAAAACCTCATTTCTGCTGAGAGCAAAGGGAAAGGGGAGAGCTGTCATTTTCCTTAACGTTTAGGTACTTTAGGCTGTTATATCTACTTCTTGAGAAGTGAGGACATTTCACACATAAAAACATTTCTTTTCTCTCTGAAATAAGGAACATAATATCTTCTTATCCTATGAGGGAATAATAAAATCTACAGAAACTGGCAGAGGAAATAGCATTTTTTCTGTTGCTAATCATTCATTTAATTCGTGGCAGCAATACAGATTTTTTCATGGAACTCAATGCTACTAATGCTGACTTTTGTCTGTCGTATGCAGTGTTTAAAGCTAACAGTTATTTCACTGTTAGGGATGTCAATGCAAACAGAACATCAGAGAGGTACCTACCTCTTTATGATGAAATAGCCTCCATGGCCATAATACTTCAGAGTGTCCCAGCCTGACCTTAAAGGGAGCTAACTGGCAAAATCACACTCTAGTTACTAAATCTGAATTAACTACCAGCACAGTTAGTATGCAGCATCTCATATGTAACCCAAAAGCTAACCTCTATAAAATCCCTTGCAAAATACATTGCTGAGGTGGGTTTTTAATACATTTGAAAAAGATCTAGTTTATTTTAAAAATAATCTAATATTCTAAGAATAGTAAGAGCAGCAATTTTGTAGTATTGAAGAATATAATCTTTTCTTATTTTATTGATGACCTATGGCACCATAGAAACAGAGAATTGTTTTCTCATTGATATAGGACCAGCTAAAAAATCCTGCTGTTTGGCAGAGTGCAACCCCTAACCCAGGGAAGTGACCTATTGACTGAAAAGCAACAGCAGAGCTAACTGGTCTGCTAGCTCAGTTAATTTCTCTGATATACTTCCCTTTTGCAGGAGCTAAATACTAGAAACTTCAAATACAATCCCAGAATCCCACAAATACCTGCTTCTCTTCATTTTCAGTTCAGCTTTGTTTTTAAAAGAGTATTGTCTTCCCATGTATCTTGTAGTCTTTAAGTCCTGCCACCTGTAAGATATTTCCCTTTAAAGAAGAACTTACGTACAAACAAGAAATTTTCATTCTCTCTGATGACTTGGGATGGTGGCCATGACTGCTGCTGGTACTGCGCCTAGGGTAATACACCACGGTGGATACAGTACGTATTTGTCACTGAACAGCTAGGTTAAAATTCAAATGGTTGCTGCATGTTTCTTCTTACTTAGTAGCTTTATTTGCACTCTTATCTCTACACAGTCTTCTGGACAATCCCTTTGTGCTTACGGTTTTCCTGACCCCTTCATTATCCTACATTAACTTCTTGTTAAAGACTTTCCTGCTGTGAAACCTAGAAACTTTCTTCCTTCCCCCAGTGAGATCTTAACTTAGAAAGAACAGTTATAGCAATAATTCAATTGGGGGAAGAAAAAAAATAACACAGCTGCTTAGCCGTGCTATTCAGCACTACTCTTTATTTTTTGCAGCCTTCTTACTTAAAGTTTTTACTTTTTTTAGGAATGGAAGCTGTGTGGAGCACAAATTTTGTTCTCATCGTTGTTGAAAACACATAACACTAATTATTCATGCAAAAGTAGTTCTAAATTTAAACAAAAAGTAAACCATAACCTGAAATCATTTTTATTTAGAGCTAACAATTACTCCAGACAATTGATGGCAGTTTTGACTGTAAGTTCACAGGCTTAGCTTCTTGCTTGAGGTAGATAAAAAGTACTCCCAAAATAAACTTTCCGACAGTATTTCCATGAAAACCATAAAAAGAGCTACAGACAAAAAATCTTCAAAGTCTGTTGCACCAAGGCAAGAGGTCAAAGTGCTTGTAGAAATTGGTAAAGAAGTCATGTTTTATCAGTGACACTGCAATTACGGAGGTTTGATTTCTGTTTGTAGAACAAGGTCCTCTCATTGATGGAGAACCCACCAGGCATGGAAAGAAAGGGATCTTTGTCTGAGCAGCAGCACATGACAGGCATCCTTGTGACCGGCCGACTGATGCAGCCCAGGCTGCCATCGCTTGGGCTCTCCCGGCTCTTGCTGCGCTGCGCTCCTGTGAGCTGGAGCCCGCTCAGCTCTTCACCAAAAAAAAACCCTCAAAAAACCCAACCCATGACAGCAGCCTTTGAAAGAGGTGTCTGTGTTCAGGATCAAAATTAATAGATAAATAAAGAAAGAACAAACTACAGCCCCCTGGGCAGTGCTTGGCCGGGCTGTTCCCAGAACAAGCCTGTTTCTGGATTGCAGCAGGTATCTTTCTCAGAGCTGAAGGGCTCTCCAAGGAAGTGACTTTTTTTTTTTTTCCTCAGGCATTTTAATGGAAAGTTAAAAATAAATGAAATGAATCAAAGCCTTTTGGCTCCAGCTGTTTCAGCTGATGCCTCCTCTAGCAAAACACAAGCTTGATATGGTGCCTGAGAGCTCTTCACGAGAGAAAAAGGGCTTCTCCACACAAGATTTTACAAATGCAGCCTTCTTTCCTTATGACTTTGAGTAATGTTTGGCTTCTGAATGTTTATGTTTCCCAGCTATCAGTGAATATATGAAATAGCTCTTCTCTGCAATAGGAAGCAACCTAACAAGCCAGAGCTCCACGAGGCCACTGGGGGAGAGTTTACAAATGCTTGGAGAGCATGTGCAAGAGCAACCTGGGTGGATATATCACTCAAGGGAGTCCTCTGCCGGAGCCGGACACGACACTGCGCCTGGAGATGAACTGGCAACCAACCCAAGCAAAAGGGACGCTTTAACTTCCAGCTGGATGGAGATACCCAAACCTGTGGTCTCGTTTGCGGTCTTGCTAGGTCTGAGGGAAAATCTATAGGCAAAAGAAGGTAAGCTGGACTGATCTGGAATTTACAGGGACAGTCTTACCCAGATTAGGCACTACAGGAAGTGGATGAATGGAGGAACAAATAACATGTTGAAACAATAGAGACTTGGGGAAGAAAATAATCTCCTTGGGGTTAGAATTGTATCAAATTCTTGATTTTATCTGGGGAGAGAGGCACAGAACATATTGACTGGGGACAAAAGAACATTGGAGGAGACTGAAGGGACTGAAGATGACTTTGCAGGAGGGAGAAAAGCACCAGCAGGCAGGGAATAGAGGTAAAAGAGTCCAACCCCAACACAGTCTCTCCAAAGAAATTCAATTCAGCTCTTGCAGGGAGTGGAAGTTTAGCTCTCCCTCCAAGGCAGAAGCTAAAAGAGGGGCTGGAGAGGTGCATTGCTCTGTCAGGTACAGAGCCATCAGGAAAAGCTACTGCATGGATGAACTTCCCAGCCACTATAAGATGACAGGTTGAGCACCACATTTATAAGTGGTCCAAAAAGAAGCAAAAAATTATGTGAAGGAAGCAAAAAGCAGCGTAGTCTTTTGAAAGTCCTCTCATACTAGCTATTTTCTTGTGTTTTTGCAAGAATGGAGTGGCACAAGTGCCATTAATCAAAAGCCCCCTGCCATCAGAGGTCATGTAAGGATGAATTCAATACTGCCCTTAGGCATTTCACAGGAAGCCAGAACATGTTTTTGATGGTAATGGTAATGGGTAAGAGGATTTACATATATTTTAATAACAAGAGAAACAGAAGAAGAGTACAGCCAAAGGCTGCTGCTTTACTGGTCAAGGCAGGGGTACAAAGTTCATCATTCCACAAAATCTATCTCACCACCCAAAATTTTAGTCTGAGAGTACTCAAGAGCAGTCTGTGAGCAAATTGTGCAGGGATAGCCAGTCCACAAACGATGGAGCTCTTAACAGAAAACCTGAGAAACAGAAGTAGTTGACAAGAACCTGAAGATCAGGCGTGAGATGACAATATGGACAAAATTAGTTTGTCCACAGACATCCCCCAAGGATTGATCCTGTCCTCCCACAGTTTTACAGCTCAAGTTAGGAGGTGACATCGTCCGCATCATGCACATTGAAAAAACCTAGGAAACAGCATGGTCAAGGAGGAGAGGGGGCATTGGCCCTAGTCTATAAACTGCCTATATGCAACTTGTTGCCATTGCCAAAATGGCCCCAGCAAATCACCTTCGTCTTAAGTTCTATTCTCCTATTGCTACAATGTAGGAACCAGAAACTGAATATGAGCTCAGGAAAAGCCTGGTCACTTTCTTTAAAGCATAGAGTTCCCAAATGCACAATTTGAAACTGTCTCAAAGTCGTATAATAAGAGAAACAATGTCTGCCCAGACATGATTTCTCTGGAGGCAGAGGGACTGCAGGCACTGTTCCTCTTTTGCATATGAATGGACCTGGATCTGCATCACCATGCTGATGGGATGTGCATCATTCTTTGGCTATGGAGGAAGTCTTTAAGCAAACTACACTCAGGAAACTGCTTTGTCAAAAGCAAAGCAAACTTTGCAACCCAAACTATACACATACCGATTTAAAAGGGAAGAAAGAAAAAGGTTGTTCAGCCTCAGAATGAAACACGGACAACATTTATCACAGAGCCTGCTGAGGACAAGACCATATATGCAGTCTTTCAGGCTACCAGTACAGGGGCTGTGACAGCATGTTCCTGGCACTGCTACCCAGGTAAGGGAGAGCACTCTGTGCTAGGCAGAGTTGTGTTCGAAGACATGGGATGGTGATCAGGGGAAAAATTGGTTAAACAGCAATTACAGTGGTTAGGGATTGAAAAATCAAGAAGGTCTGGTGGTGTTTTAGAGCAGGCTCATGAGAAGATCAGCACTGAAGGCGCTCTTAAGTTTCACAGCAGACACCAAAATGCTGATCGAGATGAGCAAGAGAGGCCATGGGAAATTTTCTAGGTCTCCAACTCTCCTTTCCTTGCCCCTAAGGAAGACAGAAGTACCCCTTATTTACCCTGAATGAGGGATTCACTCACATCATCTTGCAAGGTAGCGTTATCACCAGTGGCAGCTCCCTGTCCTGGACTGCACACCTCTTGGAAATGTCTTGTTTATGAACTCTTGCCCTCAATTCCCTGAGACAGTCTCACCACTGCTAACCTCATAGTTATACATAGCAAATCCATTTCTGCCAGATGCAGTCAGTCTGACAGAGCAGGGCAGATAGCCACAGCTCAGCATGCAAGACATCAAGCAGTTTGTAGTGCAGTATGGGACTTGATAGGTAACGACTCTGCCCTGGTGCCCCTGATGCCCCAGTGCATCAGTGAAACAGTGCCAGCACAACACAGCACCACTATACGTGGAGGCAAAAGCAGACTGGCCTACACTTCCCGTGGGGGGATCACAGAATTGACTCAGAGGGGGGGACACCTGGCCACCACTGCCCAGGAAGACCTAGGGCAGGTGGGGGTCATAGGAGGAGGCAGCTGAGTCTGGAAAGGGAATACACCAGAACTAAGGCCAAAAGGGCTCTAGGTCACCATGAACACCCTCCAGAGACTGGATGTCCTTCAAATGCTCCTCATTTCCCTTCAAAATTATACCTTGCGTTCATGCCTGTTGGCCAGAGTGGGAAGGGAAACGTGCCCCTGTGAAGGCCATGCTGGTCAGAGAGGGGAGCTGGGCTGGGCTTCTCCTCACACCGTGCTCAAACTCGCCAGGCATAGGGGGACCGACACCTGGCTCCTCACCAGGACACCCTGCTTGACCATCCTCCAGTGGATGCTAGCTCCTCCTGCTTCATCACTGCCTGCCTGGCTTGTAACCATGGGACTCGGCCAGGCAGCACCCAGGGCATGGGGCCAGCCCGTCTTCTCCTGACCAGTCCCCAGCTGTGGGGTATTCCTCCACCTCCCTCCAAAATCCCGCAGCCGTCTAGCAGACAGGGAAAGCAGCACAGGGCTGGCTAGCCCCAGGCTTCCTGGCCATTGAAGAGGAAGGCGGCAGGCCCTCTTACACCATCCTTCAATAATTTACTAGACAGGCACTAACAGCTTCCCCCTCTGTTGCAACAAGCAAGTCAAAAACAGTACAGCAGAAGCATCCATCTCTGACATTCCTGCAGGTTTTCTGTAATGGATCACTTTTGATTAATTAGAGAAACAAGTTTGAAACAGCCTGCAGGATACTTGATGTCTGCTTGTGTCTCAAACTGGAACAGGAAACTGAATGTCTCTCTATAAAATATGAACATAAAAGCTTTGCACTTACTGTTTCCACTTTCACAGAGGTACTCTTTTCTCTGCTATCCATGTAGAAAAGAAAAAATATCTAAAATATTTTTGTTATCATGCTACACATAAAAATGCAAAAAAATTTTTTTGGTTCACCTCTCCCTCTCTGACCTGTGAGCACAGAGCCATTGCTCGACAAAATGTAGCACAAACACACAACATACAATTCCTCCTGTAGGTGTACTGCCTAGAGTTTCATCAGTTAAAAACTGAGCCAAGGTACTGGCTTCCTACAGCTTGTTACCATTTTGACAGTTGAAGACTGCTTGTAAGCACAGATTATCTTTGACAAAGTCCCACATCTGCACGATGCTGAATGTGGTACCAATCTCAGCCTGCACATGCAACACCAGTTCTGGAGTCTCCTGAACAGCAGCACGTATGGTGAAGAAAACGTCTTAAGATGCTCACTCGGAGACTTTTTGTTAATTTTATTATATGTTGCCCAAACCACAAAACACTCAAAAAACTGTTAAAGGCAGCACCTTTCTCCATTTTTTTTTCTCGGGAATTAGTCTAAGGCCTTGCACACTTTCCCACGCTCGCAGATTGCAGGTTATAAATGCGTGGGAGTAACGCAGTTTCGATCAGTCAGGTAGGCTGGGTTTCTGTTAGCTGGCTGCATACCTTTGAGCCCTATCAGCACACAGTGATCAGTGGAATTCCTGGCATTTTTGTCATAGCATCAGAGGCAGTACTTTACAGAGTAAATACCAATGACCTGCTGTTCTGTCAGGGCTCCGTACTTACCTTTTATTTTCAAGTCAAAGGTTAGACCTATTTATGTAAATCCTCAGCCATGGGCCAAGTAATCTGACCTCCTGGTTTTCATTCTCCTAATTTTTTCAGGTACTTTTCTTGAAAAGTTTGGTCAGTTAAAGCTAGGGATCTTTTTTAAGGCGCCTTTGAAGGCCTCTGGGGGCTTTCATAGCCCACCCAGTTTGCAAAGTGGAAACATCAGTGACCTGATGCCCTGGGCACTTACTTAAAATTCATTACCAGGAAATAAGGTTTTGATATATAGCCCCTCCATCCTGAAGAATATCTTAGGGAACACATGCATGCCATTTGTTACTTTGGATTATGTGATCTCTGAAGCCACATAGAGAGGCAATAATCAATTATGCTCCTGTTTGCCCTTCATTTCTAATAAGAACGTTATTCAGCTGTAGACAGTTTTGACTTTCCACATGCTGGCCACTGCTTACAGTTCCTTTGTTACTTCACACTTTGCGGTGTCATTTTGTTCATAAAAGGGTGTCCAAAGCTGTATAACATGAAAAAAAAACCTTACTGGTTTTCAACCCTTTTCTCTGAGATTCAGCACTGGTTATATTCTAAGATTAAAAAGCAAGATGAATATCTTCTGAATAAGAGAGAAATACAGCCAGTTTACTCATACATAAAGGAGTACAGCTACTCTAGATTTTGTCCTATCACCCAGGGGCATAGAAGCTACGTATTTCCCATTCGACCAAGAACAGCCATAGATAACTCCACTGTGGGAGTTATTCTCTCCCTTTTTCAGGTATATTAGAACTTGAAACCCTTATCAGATCATTACTTCCTCTTCTGACCATGGATAATCCACATAAAATGCATGCTATCACATTTCAGCATTTATTTCTGCCCTATTCTTGCTCCCATTAAATGCCACTTTAAGGTATGCACTGGAAAAGGATAATTAATGTCAGAAGAATATGTTCTTTAAATGGTGCTGGTACCAGAGCTCATGCTGCCAACCGAAAGCAGCAGCTCTAAACTGGAATTTGGCTTCTGCATTTTAGGCCTGTGGGGACTGAATGTACAATCAGAGAGCTGAAGCTTCAACTTCTGGGGCATTCATTATACAGCTAATTCTCCAGGTGTATTCCTTTTAATTATTGGAATAGTCATTTGTCTGCTCCTGGTGAAAAAGGGATTGCAAGAAACGAGGCTAAGTTAAAAGCACCATTTACATTCTTCACTGCTATGTGCTATTGCCTTGAATTACAATGTTCATTTTTTCAACCCTCAGGTAACTACAGCCTCATTCAGAGGAAAAAAAAATATTTCCTGCATCCCATACCCAGCAACAAAGGAACACTGAGAAAACATTAAGGAAGGAAGGTCACGTCCCTCCATCTGAAACCGTTACTAGCTAAAACATGTAGGCTGGGCTAGAGTTAACAGAAATTGCTAAGGCAAACAGATGAGAGACAGAGGCTTAAAATAATGACAATGGTCAGCAAGTGGAAATAGAAGTCAAACTGTCAGAAAAGGTGAAATTACAGGCAGGCTCTCAGGCCTCCACAAGATGTGGAACACACACTTAGGAGAAAAATCATTTCTTGGGACTTCTCCCCACCTTTCATGATTTCACAGGCCACTCTTGGCTACAATTTCTCAATATTTCTGCAGCAACTACAACTGTTATGTACATGCCAAATTTTGAAAACGCTTTGACTTTCTTTGAACTGAAGGAGTCGGCGTAGTTTGGTAAGGCAAGTTCCCAAGGGACCGTGTTCTGAAGCACTGCTTCCCACTAGTAATCCCAAAGTGCACATTTTTATTGATACTTCTGGACCCCTTAAAGGAGAAGACAGGACCAAATCATTATCACACTAAGCTCTATTCCTTTTTTCAAATAGCCGTCTTCCTAACATAAAATGGAAGTGACTGTGTAGCCTACCTATGCCCAGAGGATGAGTGATGTTATTAATATTCATCACAAGCACTTTTAGCACATGCGGTCAAACTCTCCATGCCTCTGTCAGCCTTGCCTCCACCAACACCAAATGCGTAGCATACGTCGGGCTACAAAACAGCCGAGTGGAGGACATAGAAGAAAGCCCATGGGGTTGGGGATGGTGAGACCTTCTCTCCTCAGGACCAGCCAGCATAGGATGAGGCTGAGACATTGACACCAACACATTTGCCTTCCCAAGATATGCCCAAATTAAATTAGCGTCACCCCCAGCGGCACTGCAGGGTGTCTTTGTACCTCTCTATATGCCTTCGTTGCCTTGACCTGAGTGGGAGCCGTTGGGGTGGTGGAATTCAAGCCTTCCAAGCTGGGACCCACAGCACTTCACAAACCCAGGTGGACAGATTACGCTGCTGAGTGCAAAGTCCAGCCTTTCTGAGCACAGTCTGACTGTGAAGGACAAAGCCGGTCCAGCAATATGCCGATGCACTACAAAATAGTTTCAGTTAAAGAGTCCGTACTCAGATAAACTTGGATATAAAACCCATAAGGGGACTGGAGGTCTATAACTGGATGCAGTGGAACGGGAGGAAGGATAAACTGCTGTAGGTTGACGTTCCCCAAGAGCTCGACTAATCCAAGTCCTGCCATTTCCTTCTCATCCCAGCCACAAATTCCAGACAGCTCTTGCATGCCAGTGTTAGGCCTTGCTATGACCCTGCCGTGAGCTGGTTCGGGAAGTTAAACCAGGTAAAAGGTAACACTGCAGGAAAAAGCAGTAGTCTTCAATCAGTTTAGCTCCCTGAACTGGCTCATGACAAGATCAGACAAATATCAGTGCTGGCAAGGAGAGAGGGAGCAAGGTGCAGGACCAAACTGTGATAGCTCCAACTTAGATAGACCTAAATTGCCTTGGACATGCACCCCTAGACAAAGAGCTAAGCCAGTCTGTGTAACATCACAAGCATGAAATAATTCCCCAAGCTACTGCTCACGTTTCTATTAACACAGCAAGCCCCTGCTTCAGAAAAGAAGACTGCATGAGGACACATCTTTCTGAGGCAACAAACATTTTTCTTCCATGCAGGGAAAAAAGGTCTTATTTAGGACACCTCTCAGACACAACCACCAGCTAAGCCTACAACCTGCCTGACCCTTAATTTTTCTGCTGGGCCCCTAACCAGATACAAGAGCTGAACTCCAAGGGCTGTTCAGCAGGGCTTGAACAGCTGATCAGATCTCTGCCAACTTTTACAGGCTTGTTGAAAGACAAAAAGAGCATTCCAGTTCAGCTTAGTCGGGCTAGCTAAACCATAGCATTCCCAACTGAGTCCAGCAGGTTTTGACTCAGTGCTATTGTTCTTAAGCACATGGTAGACACAACTCTTACTTGCTTCTGTATTTGTTATTTTGTTTTGTTCTAAAGCATTGCCTCTCATTCCTCTGCCATTCCTGGCAATGTTTCATGGGATTTTGTTTTTTAAACACACAGCTCTTGGAACCAACAATTCTTCTACAGATATTTCCACTTCCCTCCATAGACATCCTTTTTGTCTTTGGAGACAGTGAGATCTTATACCACTTTCGACTGAAAGATATATGATCCTTGACAGCATCTTGGCCTTACTCCAGAAAAGCACACTGTCTTGTTTAATGTCCATGTAGGCGTGTCTGGAAGTCATAGATAGGGACATAAGACGTTTTCCAGTGATATTTCATTTACCAGTAAAAAGTTTTTAATGTATTTACCTCAAATGTCCACCTCCATACTATAAGTTAACTTAAGTTTTCCTACTAAAAAGTCTTTCACAAGGCTTTTGATTTTGTTATATACAAAGCTAGTTGTGCATATAGCCCACCCAGCAGCCTACCGATTGAGTTGGTTATCTTGTTTAAAACACCATCATGATCCTCAGTGCTTTATATGGTGTTTACTAGTGCAGCACCACCAATTTTATCTTCTTGGTCAAAGGCACAGAAAATGTACCCATGTCCTACTGCAGCCATAACATTTTGTGCACTTCCCAAACACAGCCCAGATCCCACAATTACAGATCATAGCCTTGGGAGCCCCTTTCGTGCAGCCATAAGAGTGCTGCCTCAAAGCTGTGTCCACTGGGCACCGATGCACTTGCAGCCCTGATACCCCGGCATGACCTCCGGCTGTGTGTTGCCTACAGGACAGTGAACTCTCCAGTGCACCTTGTGGGCCTGGTCCCATAGCCATCCCAAGCAGCATACTTGCTGCACCTCAGCTCCTTCCTTGCCCCTGTGCACACATGCTTCCTTCTCAAGGAGAGCAGGACACACACTGGCATGGTGCAAACCAGCGTGTCCTCACAAGCAGACGCGTGGCCAGAAGCTGTGGCTGTGTGGTGCACTGCAATGTATCCTGCAATGTACATATGGTCTTTGTGTTTGGGACAAAAATCTTCTCTCAGAGAAGGTGTGAGGACAGCACAAGTGGAAATAGCCATGCAAGCTTGCATAGCTGCCTTAATCCTGTGACACAGCCTCTCTTGGTTATTGATCTAAACACCCTCCTTACATCCACATGTCTTTCTGCTCTTTCACTCTCTGCCAGTGGTCTGAACAACCTAGCTGGGCTTTAACCAGAAGTTCATACACAGGAGAAATGGAAGGGTTTCCAGCCCTGTCTTCACACTGTTTGGCTACGGTGTGAAATGAGGCTTCATTCTCAGGGGAGATATTTGGGTCACAGTCAGTGATGGAGATGACCTACTTCAGTATCCTTGGGAATTGCTTTTACTCTCCATTTCTCACTCAAGAGCCAGGCCCAGGCAGATGTATTACTGCAATATTGCAACTGTCCCAGTAAAACCTGCCAGCCCTGACTGATCTTGGCACCCCTCCTAATACCCTTGGAACCATTCACCCCTTCTGGATGGGCTGCTGGCATGGGAATAGACAGAGCATCTTGGCAAGCCACACCAGGCCATCCTTGCCCTTTGGTACATGCGCAGGATCAGCCCATTACAGAGGGCCATTTCAGCATATGCAACACAATTATGTCAATATCAAGACACAGTGGATTTCTCTCCAACATAATTTCATCAAATCAAGAAAAATGTCCTACTTCCTACAGCAGTAAGTTGACTCCCTTCCCACCCAGATATGGCATTAACCATCTCCACTCCAGCAACCTACTCACCAAATTGCTGATAGCTACTAATTAAAAAGGTTTTTAACTGATTGTGAAACTGGACTCAGTGAAATGGATGAGCATCACTACAGACATTAATTTTAATTTGGATTTCTGAAGTAGTTTTTATATACATATATATACACATTCTTACTTATATGTTTTTGTACATTACACAGAGCATGGCCCTCCTGTGTGTGCATATGGAGAGAATGACACAGCTTGTGAATTCAAAATTCAGATGCCAAATGGAAGTTGAAGAATTTTTAATCCTTTAAAAATGCTCCTTCCACAAACTAGGAAGAAGTCAATTTTGCAGGATTCCCCCAAAGAGGACAGACTGTCTAAGGGAGATCTCTTCCACCCTGGCCTCTGTTGACAAGATCATGGCTCTGGACCCTGTCAGCTGAGATGTCATAGTTGAAAGCATCTATAGTTTTGAAGCCCAGAGCCAGAGGTAATAAGACTTTGAAAAGAGGAGCTAGTGTCAACTTTCACTGGATGACTCAGGACATTTCTGTTTTTCTCCTGAAGAGCTTTGGATTTAACCTGTTCATGTTTTCACACCCAAAAATGAAGCAGATTCAGAAGCTGAAGTCTGGTCTGGATGGCAGCAAAAAATGCTTGAAATGCAACTTGAGTGAACCCTAGAGGCTCAATATATGGAAGGTACCTTCTTCAGTAGCAACTGAAAATATCATGCTTATGTTACAGAAAAGATGCAGTCCTTGTTCTTTGAAGGCAATTTCAAAAATATTTTTTCACATAAATAAATGAGAAATTCTGTGAAAAGAAATGAAATTGTAATTTGCTGGGGCCTGGCAGAATTGACTGCAGCACTGCACAGACATATTCTGTCTTATTTATAAAGACACAAAATGTCTCTCCAAAAACTCTTCCTCCATTCACTTCTACATAAGCATGGCTTACATCCCCCTTCTAAGGACAGAGCCTCATTTCCGTAAGATGTCGTTCTGCCTCCTCACAAGTGAAGTTCTTCCCCATTTACTTCCTCCTTAAACACATAAACAAACAAATCAAAGGGAAATTTTTTTTCTACATTTGTTTTCTATATGGCTATGAATTAATTGATTTAAACTGATAGGCCAGAGGCAGAATTTTGGTTTTCTAAGATCTTATCATTCAAATCTTAGTTTATACAAAATGAGCAAGAGAAGTCAACTATGCCTCAGTCATCAGGGTTTTCAGGGGGAAGGGAGAAATGGAGATAGTTTTCTAAAATCTGGTTTTGATTCATCTCAGAGGCAAATGAGTTTTCTTTCACTCTAGCAAAGCAAGGTGTAGAGCCATTCCATCACTGGTCTCTTTTTAAAAGGATTTCAGCAAGAGATATGAACTGTGCCTTCATTTTCAATCTATAGAAGAGCTACAGAAGTGTTTCTTTAAAGGAAAGAGGCATTAAGAAATGTTATTGAAATGTGGGAAAATAAATAACTTTTATCCCACATGATCAATATCACTAAAGGCGAGGATACTGTCAGAAGCGTAAATCTGAGACAGAGCTGAAACTCCCCCTGTTGGCATCTGGTAAGCAGGCAAGGGCAATACCTGAAAACCATTTTTCCTACGTCTTTAGAAATCTTTTGGGATTTATTTAAAACGAACAGGTACAAATCTTCAGTTACTTTCTCCTTAATGCCAGCCAGGAAAGAAAGTAAACAGGTTCTCTAAAATCTGTGCCACTGTTTCTCACTGCGCCTCGTGCTTGGCAAATGGTGAGATCTGAAAGGGGAATATACCCTCATAACGGTCAGGCTGGTGAGGAGAAGCTGCAAAGTAAGAAGGAAAATTAACCACAGGGTGCAGTTCAGTGGAAAATAAAACATTAAAGGAAAAGGAGCCTCAAGCCACCCTGAGAGTTTGGGGAGGAGGGAGCAATGCCTGCTCAGTAGATATGAGAGGCATCAGGCAGTGCTTTTGCTAACAGCCTGTGAATTTATCCTTGGGTTCACAAGGTAGTGATGACACTATCAGTCAATTCATCCGTCATCAAAAAACCCACAAATAAACAATGGATCTATGGAGCTGGTGCCTATCCAATGGCAGAAAAAAAAATAGAAAGAGGAAGAATTACAGATGTTAGTTTGGCTACAGGTAGAAAATTACGGTAAAGTCATTGAATCCACCTAATAAGCCCACTCACTGTGTGTCAGGAAAGCTACATATCCTGGAGGGATTCTTCAGGGTCTGAGTTTCAGTCATTCTGCCAACTGCATTTGCTGTCATTTGGAGCAAATTCCTGCAGTCCTTTCTTTTTTTTCGCCTGTCATAATTAGCTTCCCAGACCATCTTTATACACATGGATTAGGGTTAGCACAGGCAGTACTGTTCGCCTGCAGACTGAACATATGCTGTGGGTCTTCTTGTTCCTTCCTTGTATCTAATGGTTCTTCTAACTCTCAAAATTCAGAGGAATGCATCTGAGGATGCCAAAGACAAGAACTAACAAGACTATTAGTGCTGCAGAGCCAATACAACTGTGAGAAAACAAATCAGCGCCTATTCTGCTGTGTGGACCACAAACACCTACATCTGCCAACCTGCTGAGTGTAGAAACATTACTTTTGACATTGATGTCAAAACCCTACAGATACTATTTGATAGTCAAGTGTATCTAGTATTAAGTTTGCTGTACAGAAATGCAGGCAGATTGCTGTTCCAAGCATGTTGTGGAAATTATTGTAGAAAAGTCCTCTTTATATAAAATAACCTCACCATGACATGGCTGAGTGAGGAATTTATGTGACTGTGGAAAGGGCTGGACAGCACCGTCTTGTGACATCTGAGATCTGGGAGGAGACGTCCCACCCCTCTCTCATGAAAAGTGGGATAATAGAGAGGATTGCCTTAAACCGTGTCCAGTTTATTCTTACCAAGGGAGGGAGCATTTTGCAGTTAGGGTCAAATCCTGTGCCTTAATGCGTACTGAATGTGTCCTTTCCTCTACAGCAGTCCTACTGACCCAAGTGCAGACCCTCGAGGAGTGACGTGCTATCCATGATGACTACAGATGGCAGAATCTCATTCCGCTGGACTGACCCTGCATTTCTGCAGTTCCTGCTGAAGCTGTGCTACACTAGCAGGAGGTCTGCTCTGATCTTTCTCTTCTTGTGAAATCATTATCCCAGGAAAAGCTAACTAGTCATTAAATATTAAATGAAATTAAACTCAGTACATGCAGTTGTTCTGACAATTCATTTTACTGACAGCAGAATTTTGTTCCTACTTTTCGAATAAAAATGTGAAGAGACTACAAAAGTATTTTAGCACTACACTAAGAAGCAAATACCATTTCTGTCTGTTCATCCAGCAGAAGAAGAGTTAATCACAGGCACACTACCCCACAGTGTACCACATCATGAGCAGGAAGCCAAGTTCAAGTATCCTTCATACCATCACAGTACCCACCAGCACAGAATTTCTCACCTCAGTGCAATGCCCCTTTGGCCTCCCCTCTTCTCAATTCATGTTTGTGACCAAAGGGGAGTGCACACACACTACAGGCACCTGACACAGCCCATAAGGAGCTCATCAATCACTCCCCATGTTGTGGCATTTCTGAACTGGAGCAAACCCCCTATGGACCTTGCCCATGATGGAAATGGTATTTCAAATGGTCATTTTATGATAAGCCATTCAGAAGGGTGCTTGGAGGTCCTATCAAGCCCCCAGAGAGTACGGGGTGACAAAGGCATGGGAAAAAAGCCGGCAGATGGCAGCAGGCAACTAGCGTAGGAAGCGGGACCACCTGCAGATGCCTGGGGCAGGAGGTCCCTGCAGAGCAGCCCCTGGCAGCTGGATGTCCTGAGTGGGACATCCATCCTAAGTGTCCTGGATGGGGGCCACCACGCATAGATGCCCTGTGCAACATCTGTAGAAGCATTTGTTAGCCACGTAATTTCAGTTCAGAGGTATTAGCAGTGGTCGTCCCAAGATGCTGATGTGCTAGAAGAACGTGTCCTGGACACTGAAATTGTAAGGGACCAGTTGTATCAGCTGAATGTTCACAAGTCCATGGGGCCTGGTGGGATTCACCCCAGAGTACTGAAGAAGCTAGCGGATGTTATGGCAGGATCTCCCTTGATCATCTACCAAAGGTCCTGGGAGTCTGGGGAGGTCCCTGCTGAGCAGAAGGTAGCCATTGTTTTTCCAATCTACAAAAAGGGCATGAGGGAAGGTCCAGGGAACTACAGTCCTGTTGGTCTAACCTCAGTTCCTGGAAAAATTATGGAGAAAATTATACTGGGTACTGTTGAAAGGCGTTTAAAGAATAATGGAATCATCAGGCACAATCAACAGGGGATCACAAAAGTCCTGTTTAACTAATTTGATATCCTTCTATGATAAGGTCACCCACCTAGTGGATGAAGGGAAGGCAGTGCGTGTGTTTTTTCTGGATTTTAGTAAGGCTTTTGATGCTGTCCCTCACAACATCCTTCTGGACGAGCTGTCCAACTGTGGGATGAGCGGGTTCATGGTGTGCTGGGTGAAGAACTGGCTGAAGGGCAAAGCTCAAAGGGTTGTAGTGAATGGGACTACATCTGGCTGGCAACCAGTCACCAGTGGTGTTCCTCAGGGTTCAATTCTAGGGACAGTTCTATTCAATATATTTATCAATGATGTGAATGCAGGAGTTGAGTGCACCATTAGCAAGTTTGCCAATGATACCAAACTGGGAGGTGCTGTTGACTCTCCTGAGGGACAAGAAGCCTTGCAGAGGGTTCTAGATAGATTGGAGCATTGGGCAGTGATTAATGGGATGAAATTTAACAAGTCCAAATGCCAGATCCTGCACCTAGCACGGAGTAATGCTGGGCACAAGTATAAATTAGGAGAGGAGTGGCTGGAGGGCAGCCCTGCAGAAAGGTACCTGGGGGTGCAGGTCGGCAGCAGGCTCAATGTGAGTCAGCAGCGTGCCCTGGCAGCCAACAGGGCAAACCGCATCCCGGGGTGCATCAAACATGGCACAACCAGGCGGTCAAAAGAGGTGATCATCCCGCTGTGTTCAGCGTTGGTGCGGCCTCGCCTGTAGTAGTGTGTGCAGTTCTGGGCCCTGCCATTTAGGAAGGATGTGAAGGTCCTTGAATGCACCCAGAGGAGGGCAACAAAGCTGGTGGAAGGGCCATAAGGAATGTCCTGTGAGGAGTGCCTAAGGACTTTGGGTTTGTCTAGTTTGGAGAAAAGGAGGCTGAGGGGCGACCTCATTGCTCTCTACAGCTTCCTGAGGACGGGACGTGGAGAGGGAGGTGCTGAGCTCTCCTCCCCGGTATCCAGTGATAGGATGTATGGGAACGGTTCAAAGCTGCACCAGGGGAGGCTCAGACTGGAGATTAGGAAGCATTTCTTTACCGAGAGGGTGGTCGAACACTGGAACAGGCTTCCTAGAGAGGTGGTTGATGCCCCCGGCCTGTCAGTGCTTAAGCGGCATTTGGACAATGCCCTGAACAACATGTTTTCACTTTTGGTCAGCCCTGAAGTGGCCAGGCAGTTGGACTACATGATGGTTGTAGGTCCCTTCCAGCTGAGCTATTCTAATGCAATCTGCAGCACCGTGCATCCCCAATGCCATACAGAAAAGGACACAGAGGGTCCACCAAGGAGAGCAAGGCTGTGGACAACACTTACATCAGGCCCTGTGTCTACATGGAGGCTGTTGATCAGGAGTTTCCTTCTTGGGTGTCAGCTGCAGCTCAGCAAGGTGACCTGGCACTTACCCAGATGGGAGGTGCTCACACAGCCCCATGACGCTGCTCCCGAGAGCAACAGTGAAGAGTTGAGAGCGGCAGCTTCAGCAGTTTTGCTATGGTCATGAATCTCTGCTCTGAGCAACAGCACTTCATCCCAGCAGCAGAATAGCCACAAAAAGTTTGAACGTGGTTTCACACCCATTCATGCGCTGCAGACAATGAACAGATTTCCTTTGAGCATCCCTTACATTCCTACACAGGAGTCCTAAGGCTACCACTGGCCTGGCCTTAAGACCACCTGAGCATTCACTCTCATTTCTCAAATGTGTTTACAACCAAATACCTAATTTTACTTTAGGATTTCTTCAAATGCTAGCGTGTTCATCTTTATTCCTTTAGAACAAACTGTAGTTTCATAGGTTTTGTTCTTTTCTGAAAGAAAACTGTAAATGGGTTAACTTTACTTTCAGCCTCAAGTGCTTCTGTAGAAGCATTTCAAAGTGAAGGAACTTTGGAAAAATAATTTTCTGGAGTGCTTCAAGAAAACTGAAAATCACATTAAGTGACTTTGAATTATTGCAATGTATTAAATGACTTAAGTGCTTAAAGCTGGAGTTTTTCAAGGTTCTTCTAAGTGTTCAGAGAGAGAAATACATAACATAATACAGCTTAATGCTTTCACTAGTTCCTTAGTCTCAAATCAAGTACTTTAAATAATTACAATGCTATGCTTTATTCATAAAAGGTGAAATTCATTCATTCTGCATAAATCCTGACTCATCAGCAGCAAGTAGGAAATGGAGGGAAGATAAACTGCACTGTTCAAAATAAGCAGACTAGCACAGTGATTCAGAGCACTTAACATTAGGCTCCCGTTCTGAATCATCCTCTAGAGAAGTCTCTCTTTCTCCAATAACTTCAAGGGGAGTTTAAAAGGCAAGTCTCCTTTGGCTGAAGTAAGCTATTGTGAATTAGCCCTTTCACTCAGACCATCAGTTCCCTCACAGATCCATAATATTCTGCTTGTGGATCCTCCAGCTACATAGCTTCACCATGGGGTTAAGGGAAACAGAGGGCTTTTCGCCAGTCATCCACACCTAGAGTGAATTCTCATTTTCCTGAATGTTGCAATCATCCTTGAAAAATGTAGAACACAATCAGCAGGAAAAAAACTTGCAAACAAAGGAAAAAGAGAGAAGAGCTGAATAAACAATACAGATATCAGTGCCAAAGGACGTTGATCTTTGTTGTCTGTGGCAGCACAACACACAAGATCTTTCCCTCATTCTTACTGCAATAAGTGATGAAGAAAAACCTGCCTGCAAACATTTATTCATATTTGAAATACCTCAGTTTGACCATATTTACAGTCAGTATATATCCACGTTATTTGATCATTCAAGCACCCGCATTCTACCAAGCTGTATATTTAACAGTAAAATTCACAATTTGCACTGCTTGGTGTGCTACAGAAGCTATTCAATCAGAGAATAGAAATGATTTGACCACAAATTTGCAACTGTAAATATTTATATCTAAGCATTTGTAAATGATGTGCAGTACAAGAATAATTGCCAAATCAATTCAAAAGGCAAAACTGAATAAATTAATGGCTATGAATTATTCATTAATTTTACCTTCTCATATAGCAAGTTCATTATTTCTCTGTGTAACCAGTAAGCAGCTAATATGTCTGAGTGCATTTAAAATATCGATTAGTCTTCTGGATGCACTGTTCAGAGCATTTAATCAACAGAAGATTTCAATAAGTATAAAACTTGCATTTGGGGAAAATATAAGCAATCTCGGGTTTAGGGATAATGCATGCTTATTCCAGAGTATAAGGAAAAAGTATTTGTAATTTATCCAAAATATCAAGAGAGTTTTCCATAGCTACTGAGCTCAGACAAGTGTAATAATAAAGTGCTCAAGAACTAATTGGCCAAGGATCTTGCAGACTGGAAGGATTGAATTCCAGAGAAGAGATTTGACTGATCTTGGGAAGATCAATCCAAAAGATAGACCCTAAGAATATTCCAACCAGCTACGCTCTGTGGAGAAGCCATGATTTTCTCCAAAGGTCAGAGTGATCTCACATTTCTCTTGTAAGGAAGAAAAGCCACAAGACGCACTTCTTATACCTTGGCGAGCCTGGGAAACCCTGGGAAAGGCGTGGAGGCAGGAAATGACAGCAGCTCCTGGGGGGGTTTGCTGTTCCATTGTGAGATGGGGCTCAAGGACAGACCAGGGACATCAGCTTCAGCTGCTCCGCTTGGCTCACTTACCCCCACAGCTGGGCATGGGTTTCACCCTGCAGACCCTCAGTAGCAAACCTTGCTGCCAGTCACATGCCTAGGCACAACGTCTGTGCTGGAACTGCCTGTGAACCCAATGCTTCTCAAGAGCTACCCACCCCTGCCTTTGACTTTCCTTGGGGACGGTGCATTAAGTCCTGTTTCTTGACTTCAGGCGACGGTTTAGAACAGAAGTGCTGTAGGTCTATGTAATATGTGCACTACTGGCAGGAAAAACAAGCGCAATAGTCTCTCTGGGAGATATCTTCCTGGTTACTGAGGTAAAAATACCAGGAACAAGATTTGGAGTGATAGGGGTTTGGCAGCTAAGTCAGTCAGAAATGCTTTTAAAGCTTTGCAGGGGCCAAGGCTGATGATAGTGATTTTATATTAGATTGTTTTATCCCAATTATTTCCACTTGTTTTCTCATGTATTGCTTAGCTGTGTATGTGTTTGTATGAGAGAGAGAAGGGAAAAAAGTAAAAAAACCTGCCTGTCATTTAACTACAGCTGCAGAGAAGGTCCAGTCTGAGAGCTTATCTTCAGAGGGAGATACCATTCTACAGTTAACCCATGCAGCAACTTCAAAAAGCAGACTGTTGATGACAGCTTCTGGTTTATGAGACCAGATAGTCCAACCTTACAGATTGCTTTATAGCATGAGGAGACGCGTACATCTGCTCTGCTTATAAACTTCAAGTATGGAGATATTTCCAGATAAGACAAACTTATCTCTGCAAGCAAAGCAGTGAGCAGAGGCTGCAACACAGAGGTTGTCCACGGACAGACAAGATGTAGTAGCTACTAAATTTTGAAGGTTTCGCTCAGCTAGCCTGCTTCTCCATGCTTCGCTTAATTTCGATGATGCCTTCAGATTAGCAAAGGAAACATTTTTCAGTGTGCACAAATATACAAGGAGTTTGAAGACATACAGCATTACTGCAAGCAATGGAAATGAAGGAGTCATAGAAATTAAAGGCCACGAGGGACTTCAAGGACATAATCTAGCCCAGCCCTCCTTTGATGAGTCAGGACTAAATATTAATAGGTTATACCTGAAAGAAGTTTGTGAAACTTCTAAAGGAAGAAGTTAGCATTGAGAGGGACCCCAGACTGCCCAGTTAAACTCATTCCACTCTTTCACCATACAGGCTGTTCTGCTTCCACTGAAATCCACCTTAAATTTCCTTTTGCTGTAAACCACGCTGCTATTGTCCTGTCCTTTCTCCAGCAGTTGTGGACAACCAGTGATCACCATCTCCTTTATAAAAAGGTCTTCATATTTTAAAACTTCCCCTGCTCCCCCTTTGGTTTCTCTTCTCTAGACTGAACAACCCTAGTTCCTTCAGCCTTCTTCACAGGTCATGTTAGCTAACTCTGCCACCAGTCTTCTTGTTCTCCCCTCCGCTTGTATTTGCTTAAACTAGTATAACTCCAGCTGGGTATACAGCTCCATCACTAGCACCAGTTCAGGCAAATGACATGCCATCACGTCTTAAATGTGGCATGGCTGTCAAGTCATCTGTGCATTTGTAACTGTTATGGGGTTCATTGTTTTCAGTATTGTGGCGTCAATGTGGAAGGGCTTAAACCAAGCTTTGAGAAGCTAAAATGAAAAGCTAAACTATTGGCAAATTTGTGCAATACACAGCACACAGGAAAGAAGCTTTTTCTGTTTAAGTGTGTACCAGCTAAAGAGTTATGTACAGATAAGGAAAGCCCTGGGAAATGAAGGAAGATATCTGTATTCCTTGTGCTTTAAGAAAAAAGAAAAAGAGTCTATGTGCAAGACTGTTCTTAGCTGGTCCACACTGCTGTTAATAAAGCGCAGAATTCAGATGAATTCAACGTACAAATCATGTGTCAGTCAAGTCATTTGGATAGATGCAGCCACAAAAAAATACCTTAGCCTGGGTAGGTTTCCTTGGGCTCCTCTATAGACTACAAGAGTCCTAGGAAGATTCCCTGGAATGTCGTCTGCAGCACCATGTCTCTCTCCACTGAACGATTCATTCTCACAGAGCAAATTCAGGTGACGAGGCACTCCATGCTACACATGGGCTTTATGAGCTGTTACGCTGGGCCTGTATCAACTAATTCAAAACAAATTTGGAGATGTCTTTAAGCTGGCTGTCATAAGCCAACCTACCTAGTTGAATGCTTCACTTTACTAAGAGCTAGCTATAATGAATGAATTAGCTTTGTAAAAACAAATGGAGCAGCTATGCAAAGAACAATTGGCCATCAGACTAAATGAGGTATTTATCACAGAATTACTGGTAAAGGACTTCTAAGACTACCAAATTATTTAAAGCTCAGCTTCAGCCTAGGGTGACATTTCCATTTTTTTTACCATGTTGCTGACTAATACATACTGTTGTTCCACTCTCATCTCTAAATCTTCCTCTGCCATACTGCTGCTTAGCAGACACTACCCACCTGGCATTTGTATTCCCTTTCCTAAATGTCAGAGTATGTACACTGAACATCCTTTTGTTTACTCATCTATTCATCTCTCTGTCTGACCAAGTTCATTTTGAACTCTGAGCATGTCCTCCAGAAGATCTTGCAACACCACCAACTGAAGTGTCAAATTTTAAAAGCATCTCTTCCATCAGTCAAATTGTTTGTAAAAAAGAGAGAGATTTTTGCATCTCATTGTACATCAGAAGTAACATAAGATGTATTAGATGCCTTCTAGCTTGAAAGCACTGACTCTTTTCTCTTCTTTGAGAATAATTTCTAGCCATTTGTGAAACTGGCTGGCAGTGATTATCATTTGGCATTCCCACGAACAAACTGAAAAACCATGGTCAGATGGAGTGCAGACCAGTTGTGTTTTTCGTAGTGTCTGGATACCATTCAGGGCAGCAATGTGAGGAATCTCCTGACTGAACTTGATTTGTGAATGCGTTTGAGTTTGCAAATCCCCATTTAAAAAATGGACCACATTCTGTCATCACTGACTCAGGGGAGAGCTTGCTCGTGGCAAGTGTGAGGAACGGCCAGAGCTGAACGTTTTGCATGTTCACTTGAAGAGGAAACAGAGAAAACATTCAGCTGTATACCTGAAACTTTAAAAGCCCCACACCATCACGGAAACAAGAGTTCAGGTTAACTGCAAGTCACTGTTAATGTATATTAATGACAAACCACGTACATAGCATCAGCGCAGACTCTTCACTGGGCTCTTCCAGTCAAGGACCATTTTATCCAAGTGTCTTTGTCAGGGGGAATAAATATAGTGCAGGCTCCTCCCTCCTCATCTTCAGTCTATACAGCTAACAAGGACTTGAGAGCTCCAAATAAGCATTTGAAAAGCACGTATGTTTGTTAAAGCTCTCTTAAGCTTCACTTTTGTTCAAGGGCACAGTACAGCAAATCTCTGGAGCACTTCCTCATTTTGTTCAGGCTGAGCTTAGCAATACAGTGTTTCTGGAAACCTGCAGTTCCTGATGAATACCAGGAAGATTTTCAAGCTTCCTATCAGACGTGTATTAATTTGATTCAGTCCGAGCTTTGGGAAAAGTTTCTAGACACCAAGAGGAAGAGCTGTAGCGGTCACGCACTGTTTTTCCCACTGGCATTTCCAACACTCTGGGCTAACCCAGGCTCTTGCTGGTCCCATTGGCGTAATGCTCCATGTCCTCCCTTGTGTGGGGTGGCCAACCAAAGTTTCCCTACTCCACAGCTGTCAAAACTGAGAATATTTCTCACTTGCTTTCCATGGTATTGCTTCTGCACACCCCGCTGTGCCTTCTGCGCTACCATCACCTGCCTTCCCCACTCCTTTCCTCTGCAACATATACATGGGGATCCCTACCTATATAATCTGCCTTCTCCCTGTAGTCTCATCTTTTTGCTTTATGTTTTTTTCCCCCAAAATTTTCCAGGCTGCACACCCACAGAAAAGATAGAATGATAAACAAACCCTAAATATCTTACCAAGAGCAAATTACTGTAAGAGAGAGATCTATTGAAGCAAGTGTGCCTCTGATTTATCACCCCACTCCCTCATTCCTATTGCTCACTCCTACTAGTAAAGCTACACCAAGCCAGCAATCTCTACAAAGAGCGAGCTTGACCTTTATATTTCCCAATAAAGCATGTAGCAAGGTTTGGTGCAATATCACCAGATTTTGTTCAAATAGATTATCCTATCCCTACAGACACAACACAAGAACCCAAACCACAATGAAAGGGTTTGTTGCTGTAGGCTGTTACTTAATAACGGGTGCATGCAGACTGAAGACTGAGCCAAAGCTGAGACTACTTGCCTAACCATTAATTTTTAGAATTACTGAAAAGCAGTTTCAAAATCACTAAGAGTCACAACACTGACTTGAAAAGGAATCAGAGCAAGAGTCTTACTATCACCATGGATACAACTGATGTGGACTCAGGATTTAAGCAAAAAAACCTGGAACTTCATATTTATACTGTTGGACAGACTAGCTCATTTAATATTAATAATATTTAGAATATGTCCTACTTATAAAGAAAATTGTAATCAAAATACAAGGCAAATCTTGCTCTGTTTTTTGTTGGAATACAAGAATCATGGAAGCATTCATCATTAGTTACTTCATTTTTATGCTTGTGTACTGCCTGTGACATCATAGAACCATAGAATCATTAAGGTTGGAAAAGACCTCTAAGATCATCTAGTCCAACCTTCAACCTGACACCACCATGCCTACTAAACCATGTTCCGAAGTGCCACGTCTACACGTTTTTTGAACACCTCCAGGGATGGTGACTCTACCACCTCTCTGGGCAGCCTGTTCCAATGCTTGACAACCCTTTCGGTGAAGAAATTTTTCCTAATATCCAATCTAAACCTCCCCTGACGCAACTTGAGGCCATTTCCTCTCCTCCTATCGCTTGTTACTTGGGAGAGGAGACCAACCCCCACCACACTACTACCTCCTCTCAGGTAGTTGTAGAGGGTGTTAAGGTCTCCCCTCAGCCTCCTCCAGACTAAACAACCCCAGTTCATCAACACAATAGTGAGGTAAGCTGATAGTGATATTTCAAATGCAAGATAACCATGTGACCTTTTAAACATTTTGAGAGTAACTATTACTTTCCTGTATTCCCATCAGGCCTGAATGTCAACCAAATCACCCCTCTGATTTAACACAAACACTATTCATTGGCTTTATTATGACCCAGATTATAAAAATATGCGGACACTTCACTCCCAGAGATTTTGGTGAGCTTTAGGTATTTGAATGCCTTTAATAATGAGGACCCCTGAGTTCAGTTTACCATCAGTGATGGATCAAAAACAGTGGAATGTCAATTGTATTTGGTCTTGTTCCAGCCTCAGCACTTCTCATGTCTCTATTTATCATTTTTCCTTCACTGACGCCTTCAGAGCCTTGTGGAAGATCTCAGCTGCAAAAGCTGACGCAGCTACAGACACACGGTACTAATTGCAGAGAGCAGGAACAGCTGAAGGGGGGGCAGGAACGATTTTCTCTGGTGCCTTCATGTAAACTTTCTTTAAAATAGCATGAAAAGCCCAGCTGTATCAGACTGAACTAAATATGCATTCAGCCCAGCAACCTGGCTTGGACAGTGACCACGTGCCTAGATAGAAGTGTAAGAACAAGGTAAAAATAGCACGGTATTACTTCGACATACTCGCCCAGTTTCCAGCAATTTCTTGAACTAAAAGCAGTTTTTGCTTATACTTCTTGACAAGATCTTCTTCTGTGATGCCTCTAACTGCATTCTGAGCATTGAATCAACATTGTGCCCTGTGACAGGGGGTGTCACACTTCATCATGATGTGGAATCCAACCCCTTACAAAAAGACCAGGCTTAAATGATGCTTCTTTCCCCAGGTTGATGTCCCTCTCTACTCCAACATTATTTTTCATAACCAGATGTAAATAGGAACATTTAGTAATTACGCATCGCAATCATACATACTTCATAAAGTTGGGTCGGACGAGACCTTTAAACATCATCCAGTCCTACCCTCTTCCTATCCTCTTTCAGGTGCCTTTCAATTTAGACACCTGAAATCAAGGGCTAAGTCCATCTACCCGGATGTGTTCAGACAATTGCAAGCAATTCTAGCCCAGAAGCCATGGTAGCTACTTTTGCTCAGTATAGTATCACAGATAAAAAGTCCTTCTCTGCTTCCTTTTCTCCCCATAAAATTTTACCTGGGACCCAAAAATAGCCTTCTGGATAACAGAAGTTGATACATTGCCACAAAATGTTTCCATTTCAGGGAGCTAGTATTTCTGGCAAAAACCAAACCCAAACCTATTCAGTGAAGAATTTCAAAGTAGCTCTAATGAATGGCTTAACGAGGCTCCCCAGGCCTTGCTCACTGCTCAATATATGCGCTGATCTCTGCCTGATGGCATTTGGCTTAGTTTTGTACCCCTGAAAAATAAACAGAAGGTTTTCCAGTGGCTTCAGTGAGAACAGATTGAGGCTATAAAGAAATCAAGACAATTTCCTTCTGTAAACCAGTAGCTTTCTGTTAGTAGAGGAATCCAGAGGAAGAGAAAGCAGCATGACCTGTGGAAACATTTTGTTATCTCAAAACATCCAGCCTGGTGAAATGGAGGATGTGTAATTAAAATGCAGAGACTGAAAAAAAAAAAAAAAAAAAAAAATCTCTGAATGTGCATAGTAGCAGCCCTGGAAGCGGCTGCTGCGGGCCAGGAGAGGGAGGCAGGGAAATGGCAATGGGCACTGAGCCATGAAAGTCCTCTCAAAGGTGGGTAAGAGAAGGCTGTGCTGCCCTCCCTGCCTGGTGTCCAGCAGGACCGGTGTCCAGCACCAGCTTGGCTCGTGCATGTTGGCTGACGTGCATTTTCTAGGGAGAGCTTGATGAGGAAATGAGAAAAGAAGGATATTTTCTAAAGTCCTCTGCATCCGTTTTCAATGAAATAAGGAAGCAAGAAACCTGCAGTTGCTGAGTGTCTGATGTATCAAATCCAGGACTGATGGTACAGCTTTTTGCAATTTTGTTCTAGCTTCATTTTACGCTAAAAATACATTATGCCATTCCTAAAAGGTTTCATGAATGCTTCTAGTGCACTAGGAAGCGAGTAATTCTCTTTATCCTGACACACACAAGTCTCAGTTCCTCATTAACCTTTCTATAGGACGTGATCTCCTGTAGTTTTGCAGAAGAGACTTTGCGTGGCTGGGGGGTTCTCGTTTCCTGTTACTTCATAGCTCTATAGGGAAATAACTGGTGGTTTCAAAGAAAAAGAAAGGAAGTAAAAATGGCAGGGGAACAACAGAAGCATCTCTATTATTTTTCTGCACTAGGTTATCTCTAGATTACTGCACAATTGCCTCATATTTAAAGAAACCTAAGGGGAAATCAAGCAGTTCACACACAGTCCAAAATGCTGTATTAGATTGTATCTGAATCAGATGGTATTTAAAGCCCATTATAGCTAGAATATGATCACACACACGCACAGGCATTCATATCATTTTTGCAGCAACACAGCTCCTTCACTGCTCTGCATGACGGGGACCACGAGCTCATGAATGCATCCAGAGCAGGAGAACAGCAAGGTGACCTCACTACTGCATCACAGAGCTCCAGACAGGGCCAGCTGGCCTCACCACAAGGCAGATCTGTGCAGAGGTTAACCCTGAGCACCCCCTTTCCCTCCCAGGTCCAGCACCATGCTCCCCATCTCAACACTTCAGGAGGCTGTGAGAAGAGTTCAGGCCCATCAGTTCCTCCAGTTCAGTCTATGAACTGCACGTAAACCAGCTGGATGCTGTCTTTCCCCTACTCCTTGTCATATCGTAAGTCCTCTTACCTCTTCCTGAAAGTGTGCCTTCACCACCTACCGAGATCCCCTTATTCAGCTACAAAGGGGCCTCAACTCACCTTCAGGACCTCTCTCATCCTCCCAGGGACACTATACTATCAGCCTGCTACAGGTCCTATTTCTGAGTCCCAGGAGGCCTAAACATGCCCAGGACCTCGGGCAGAGGTGGCCTCCTCATGCCACTACCAACCCACTTGCTCTCCACTCACCCTCCAGCAGCTCGCAGTCACCTGGCTTCTTCCCTCCAGCCCAGCAGGTGAAGCAATTTGGGCTAAACAAGCACTCAAGTAGCTTTATTTTGGTACCTTTATAAGCCAGTTTGGGAATTATTTGTGGAAAGGAAGCACTCACGATTGACATACAGTATCTGTACTATGTGTTGTTTCCCAAGCCAATTACTGGCTGTAAACAGCTGTATGAAGTGAGGGAGGTGACAGGGAAAGGGCTGGGCAGCTTGTCCCTCTCGTCTGAGCTACGCATCCAGACAATTAGTCAGAGCGTGTCACATATCTTTAATCTGCACACGAAGGTATTTTACCTAATAACTTTCCGTGGAAAGTAGATAGACCAAATACATTAAAGCACCATAAGCAATCTTACCATTAATGTGATTTTTCACAGTTTTTCAGACATTCATCAAACATTTATAAAACATATTCCAGTGATAAAAAAAAAAATCCAAAATGCAAGTGCACATGCTGTTTCCAGAAACTGCTTTGCCACTTTCCCACAGCCTTTTGAAAACTGTGTGCATGGAGAATGTTCTTGGGCACCCAGCAAGGAGCTGCGCTTTGCTCTGTAGCTCTTGGCTGGGGCAGGCTGCTGGGACGTACCACAGCCTGAGCAAGGAGCTGGTGGACAAATCACAACAGAATCTGACCCAAACATTTTAAACTTTATTCTTTATGGCTGTAGTTCATTCTTCCTGTCTAGCTCCACTATTCTAATCTTTTATGGCAGGACTTTGTCATATATTATAAATACCTTTTTACCGTCCACAGGCAAAGGTAGCACTGGATAAACGTTTGATTTCC
This sequence comes from Balaeniceps rex, assembly GCA_013401315.1. Taxonomy (NCBI): domain Eukaryota; kingdom Metazoa; phylum Chordata; class Aves; order Pelecaniformes; family Balaenicipitidae; genus Balaeniceps; species Balaeniceps rex. The sequence goes on along the minus strand of VYZW01044395.1, from coordinate 156,610 downwards.
TCTCTATCCAATGGGTAGCTGCTGCCTAGGAAGTGATAAATGAAATGATAAAGCTGTAATCAAAGTCTTATTGTATATTATGAGAAGAGTCATATATCAAAGCTGGGTTCTGAGGTTTCCAATTTGAGTGATTTACATGATTTTATATCTTTCTTGATCATAAAAGGAGCCTCAAAAGCCTAAATCTTACCGAGCTGTTCACTTCCTTGACATCCTACTGCATTGTGTGATTTTTGTATAAATAAAAACATCAAACCTTGGCAAAAGACCATAGATGTCGTCCTGTAAAATCACATAGAGCACGTGGAGCCAAATTCCAGAAACAATGAGAAATGAGAATATTTTTCAAAAGGGAACCCTTGAGGGTTTTTTGACTGAACACATGCATATAAAACTGAAGATTTTTTGGTACATTTTGAATGCCATTTAAAATATATTAAAAAAAAAAGAAGTAAGCAACCGAACTCCTCATCCTTTGCATATACTTTTAATGAAAGCAGTATCTCGTCCTGGTTGTTTTCTTAAGTTGTTTTTGAAAAATGGAAATCCTTCCTGCTAACAGGCACAACTGAAAATGAACTGTTTGAGCTCAAATGTTTTCTAAGCGTGCCAAGAACAGACCATAAAGCGAAAAAAAATGAACTAATTAGTTTACTTGTCTCCTAAAACTAAACTAACAAGCAAAAGCCTTTAAAGAACACCGTTCAGAAATACTGATATCAAAGGAAGAGACTGCTGATAATCCTGGATTCTTTTGCAACGATTTATTCCATATTTTATTGCACAATTTATGAAGAGAATTGCAGCAATTGGAGTCCTTACATTACCACAAGAGATTAAAAGATTTTCTTATCAGACAATTCAGAATTGTGATGATTCACACCTTCATTATTTCTTGAAACACTCCAGCTTCCTCCACAAGTACAGCAAAGGTTTTGCATGACTACGTCCCTTATAACTAAACAGCGCTCATGTCATTTTCCCACGGTGCTCAGAACAAGCTAAGGGTGAAAGAGTAACCCTTTCGAGCCAGTTAAACAACCATCATTATTTTAAAATAAATGAAGAGGAGCCTGGTTATTTATGACTATGTGCTCGTGTTTTATGCATGCCTTACCTTGGAGACATTTGATAGCCCCCAGAACACTTTGTTAGCTGTAGTCTTCGATAATCATTTGGTAAGAAGGTCACATTGGCCTATTTGCACTCAAAAGGTGGAGATTTGAAGACACGACATAATAACAGAACAAATGTAAAGACACTGGAAAATTATTTTCACTGGCAGGATTTCCATGCAAGCATAAAACCTGGGTCAGGGAGAGTCACTTTGGTTAAAAGTACATGCCAGTACTTCTCACTGCCAGGTTAAATTAAGGATATGCCTAGCCTTCCTGTGCAGCATAGAAAAACAGAATAAGAATGAGCCACCTGCAAGGAATTTCTTAAAATCAGCAAAAAGGAGCCATCATACCTACAGAGAGTTTTGCTGGATGCCCCAGCCAAACACTAGCACAGATCAGACTGCCCCTATGTTCAGGTCTGCAAAAAAGATGGAAATTGAGACCCAGATAGAAGGTAAGCACCTGAAACTCAGCGAGGAGGTCCAGGGAAGACTTTTCTCTTTTTCATACACTTTTCTGGTGTATGAGAGACCTGGGGGGCTGTGCTTGAGAACCAGCTGTACACAAATGTCTCATTCTTCACACTTGCTCCACAGCATCCTCATATGAAATTATGTTTTGGTTCTGCAACAGGTTGGCATCTTCTCCACAGAAGTGGCTTTTATTGGGAACATCAGTGCTTCCTGGGTAAAACTGGGTCAGGGTACCCATTCAGGCTTGTAAAGGACGAGGAGGTGCTGTGTTACAAGTTCTGACTTAGGGACTGTGTGTTTTAACCTCACATTTCCCCCATTATTAACTTCAAATTATGGTCTCAAAGAAGGCAAGGGAGGAGCACCTCTTCACTTTTGTAATACCCCTCATTAAGAAATACTGAGAAGAAATTAATTTGGATACCGCCAGTCACACAGAAGATGCCAAGTCTGATGCACAGACTCAGAGACAGCATGCTATCTTCTGCATATAGTCTTGAGAGAGGAAAGACAGAAGCTCTCCCTATCCCCTACAACACACACACACGATTCATTCAGGAGGCTGCAGTTCTGTTTTGAACACAAAATACACCTACTATGCACAAACCAGTGACCACTGGTACTTCTCCAGTTGTAATCTGATTCAGATGTGTAGCTTACGGAGGCTTGGAGGGCTTTCTGCTTGGGATGTCATAGTGCAAAACAAAAACACATCTCTTTATCACCTTCTATTCTGAGGATCCCTAAAAGGGCCCTTCAGTGACTTCCTAATCTCCATTTAAAGGTTCTTTGTAACTGAGAGTTTCATGGGTCAAATATTTAATAGAATATGAGCCCCGTAGCTCATTTCGCTTTGTAGATAGCATATTGTGCTTGAGTCTCTCATCCATTCATTCACTTGCATTACATCATAAAGGTATTTTTTAGAAATAAAACATGAATAGGGAGGGGTTTTTTTTAAAGCTTAGCGATTAGCTGGAGATTAGAATTCAATTGAACAGTTTAGTTAAATATGGGTTTGTGTGTGTTGATATGGCTACCCATTGTCACAGCAGGTATGAGATGTTTGGCAGTTTCCCAGCTTTGCTCTCCAGTGGGGGTTTGTAGCAACGCAAAAAAGCAGTGTCCCACCTTTCAGTGAAATAAAACATTTCTCAGAAAATACTTGTTGAAATCTTGCCAGTTTTGAGAGAGAGAAATTTGTATGAAACTATTTTTGCATTTTTGTTTGTTCCAAAGCTTTACATTTTTTTTGACAGAAATGTCTGGTTTTAGTTGATTATTTATACATAGTTGGGGTTTGTTCTCCCTTCAAGCTAGCTCTGAGGAAACAATATTAGAAAAAGAAATAATTAGGGAAGCCAACAGTCAGCTGCTTTCTCTGAAGAATATTGGGCAGATGACAAACCCACTACAAAATCTGGCACACTATTTATGGGCAAGAAATTTTCACGGAGAAATGACACTCTAGAGACCATGCTAAAGTTGTATGATAGATTTCCTACCAAAACTGAAGGACCGGAATGACAGACAGACAAAAATGAACCAACTTCTGTGGTCTCTCCTTATCACGATGGTAACTCGTATATTTCTCAGTGTGAGGTATCTCTTTTTCTGAGCAGTAGCAACATTAGTAAATGGTACTCTGAATGAGAGAGATTTTTGAAATAATCTATTCCAGGTTAGCCTATCATTACCAATAAAATACCCGTGATTTGCACAAAATGTGTAATTTGAGAGCTTTTTTCCACTGGTGTAAATCTTTTGCTCTTTTAACTCTCAAAAATACAAAAAATGCTCTCAGAAATATTCCCAGCAGCCTTTCTGGACCTGAGCAGCTCTCTAGGTATTAATAAAAAGTCATGCTCAGCTGTGCTGTTGCCAGTGTACAGTGAACACATTTAGCACATTAAGCCCTGATTACATGGTAAAAATAGAGAGTCAAACAAACTCTAACATATCCTCCCGCATTGGGAAACTCCATAGTTACGGTAAGTCCTGATGTACGATAGTAGCAGTACTGCTTGCTAAATACATAAAGTAGAGGCAAAAGACCTCAAACCAGTTGTCTATGTCACCCATGGAGCAACCAGTGCATGGTGCAGAAGGGCACTGCGGTGCAGGTGTGGTGACGCTGTAGCACCCACCTAAGCAGACCATGCATGCCAAGGGATGGCACCACGGCATTTCTTCATGTCCTCTGTGACCTCCCTATGCCACAGCTCTGCTTTGCCCCTGGAAGGCTGACCTTGCGCTCATGAAAGCAGGAGCAGAAAAGATGCCTCAATTTCAATAATCCCAGATCAAACTCTAAAGGCATGTGATGAAGGCAATGCATGTGCACCTACAGAGCTCTGCAGCACGGTGAAGCCACGTTTCCCAAAGATACGGATCACACGCCGGTGTAGCGTTACAAACACTGCACCGAGAGATCCTTTCTGCCAACATCTAGGCAATGGCAAGGAAGCACGACGATGCAGGTTCAGCTCTGTGTCCTGCCAGAAACCTGACTTCACACACTTGTCTCCTCTATGACCCGACTAACCTAGCAAGTGACAGCCTTGTTATAAATATCCAAGAATCATGAGGTTGTCACTTTCCCACTGTCACAGCTAATTAACTTCTAGGAATAACTATGGGAACTATTTTATTTCACCATCCCAAACATGGGCCTGGGGTGAATGTGTGTATCTGCCCTGCCTGAACTGGCTGAGAAAAAACACCCCTCTGTTAAACCCCAGGGCAGATCACTGCCTGTGGCTATGGGCCGTGTATTCAAGGCTCTCTAACTGGCTAGAAGCAGCACCAAGATTTACACCACCATTTTCAATGACTTGCTCATGGTGGCACTTGTGGACAGAGGAGAGCTAAAAGAGCTTGTTTGTGTAAAACCCTCGAAAAGTACAGGCATACCTCAAAAAAAAAAGTGTATATAAACCGTCATTTCAGTTTAGAAAAGTCTAGGCATAATCCCATAATTAGGAACAGCTAAATTGCCTGCTTTTTAGTCAACAGCACAAGGAGAAATTTATTTCATTTAATAAACTGCTCTTAATGATAACTGTTTGTTTGCTTTCTAAATCTCAAAGTAATCATGTACTGCAAGTGCAAAATGCTGGCGAGGGGGTTTGTCTCCCAAACTTAAATGACAAAAAAATCTCTTCAATTTTCCAGTTTGAGGGTAGCTTTTCCCCAGCAGCCCTGCGAGCCTCCTGCCAGCTCCTGATCAAAAAGAGGGACCTTGACTTACAGAGTGAAGGGCTGCCAAGAACATGAAACCGACACCTATATCTCGGGGACACCAGAAAGCTGTAAACTGGCTGTTTATAGAGTAGCAATTGTTTTATAATAATTGTCCACTATACCTGCATCCTGTTCCTGTTCCAGGAGTTTACAATGGATCAATGTACCCAAAGTGTTTATATCCAGATCAACCTGCAGCGACACAGTTTAAAGACCTTTTCTTCCCCTCAGCTGGACTGCCCAAAGAAAGCAGCCCCGTAAGGAATTTGTTCTCCCCTCAAAGAAGGATTACGAAAAAGCAACAATCTCTTGCTCATTCTGCCTATGTATGAGCACTGGAGCACTGAAAGGACGGTACAGGTACAAACGGCAGGATGGAGGCCGTATCATTTGTGATTTCCTTTTTGCGGCAGCTTTTGGAGCTATGTGGTGACTTTCCAGACAGCTTTCCAGGAACTGCCAGCTGGAACACCAATGCAGAGGAGCCACGCTTTGCATAGGGACATATGTGTGCTCACATACATACATACACAAAGCCTCTGAACTCACTGCAGGAACGGGGTTTTTCCAAACAGCAGGATAAGTAATGCATAGAAATTAGCCTACCACAAAATCCTCGTGAAGATCAGCCCCTTCGATTTTACCATGATAGCAAGGTGATCCCACCCACAGTTGGGACAAATGCTGTTGCTTTTACCTCACTATCTGGTGGCAAAAACTATTTTAAATTCATAGACAGAAAAAAATGACAGAGCTGAGAGGTTGAAGTTAGAGTGAGCCAAGAGTAGGAAGTGCTGCACATTGTATCCTAGAAACAGCTTTCAGTTCCTCGGTCCTTTTTAGTTATTCATTGTAGAAGGAATGTTGGAAGAACTGGTGCAGATAAAGTAGATATCAGCCAAATTTTTGCCAAGCGGTCATTAATCCCCAAAATTTCAATCATATTTTCATTACAATTTAACGGCAGAGACATGCCCTGAACTATACAAACAATTGAGTTTGTGCTTCAGGAATGTGTTTATGTATACATGGGTGGGAAAAACAATAGCTGGATGGAAGGAGCTGCCTGAGACATTCCCTCACCTACAGCCATGAAAAACAAGGCCACTCGAATGATGAAATTATATCATGGGCTTTTTATCCGCAGTTTTACACCATGAAAACATATATGTGAAAGACTGAACACATAATGATCTCAGGAAACATATCTTTACCCAGATGAGGATGAGGATGGTTCTCTCCAAAGAAGAACCTTGATTTGTTTCCTTATTATGAAAGAGAATCTAGTCATGTTTTTAATGGTGCTATGAGAAAGAGTACTTTGTCTTGGAGCGTTAAACGAAGTTGAGTGAGAACCCAGTAGATTAAAGAGCTGTCTTGGAATGATATGCAGATGCTAGTTAAGATGGAGACATGTCTGAAAAAACATCCAGCCCCTCCTTATACGTCTTCTATCTTCCAAAACTTATATCAAGCTTAAAATGGAGCAAAAGTCCTGCACGTCCTTAATGAAATCTAAAGTGACAAAGAATTCACCTGTTCTCAGATTTCTCTCCCTTTTGAAACTGAGTGAAGATTGCTTTGGTCAGAGGAGTTAGCGTGTTTTGCAAGTTTATATCATGTCCAATGGGGAGACAGTGACTAAAAATGGATCGTTCTCTTTGGGTTTAGCTTTATCGAAGGCTGAACCTTCAAGCAGAAATTCCATTATGTATGAGGGGAGGAAAATCTTATTGGGGAAAAGGAGAAGAAGGTAGCTTGCAAATTCAGAATTATTCCATCAAAGATAACTAGATTGTCTTTCATAGCAGGAATTAGAAGTGACAGATGGTCTTCTTGCTGAACCAAAGGTGTAGAAGTCCTGAGATTCAATCTATATTTCTGGCTCTGAAACAGATTTCCTGTGCAACACAGGGCAAAAAATCAACATTCCAGTAATGGCCAGCTTTTGCAGACTTCATCTGAAACACCCAAGACCTGATTTTTAGACAAGCAGACTGGGAGCCCCAGTTTACTTTCAGTGGGAGGGACAAATGTAAAGCCACTCTGAAAAGACAGCTTCTTTCTCTCAGATTGGGTAACAAAAGCTGAAAAAGTAAAAATTTAAAAGTGGTGCCAAATATTGAAAACTCTGACCAACAGTGAGCACTAGTTTTCCTATCTGTGAAACAGAGACGTTCTTCTGTGTATCCCCTTCCAATATTCCTGTATGTCCACAGGGCAACACAACCTCAGACAAGAGAAACAGAGCAGAGGTAACACCAATAACAATACCTACAGGTAAGACACTTTTTACATTTTCCATTACATAAGTCTGCCTTCAATTAAAACTCACCAACTTTGTTCACATGCGCTGAAATTGCCTATTATGGTGCTGAATTGCATTAAGCTGAATTTGAATTTTATTTCTGTATGCGGATATATTTCTAGTTAGCTTATACAGTTCACTCGTTTCTGAAAATGGTAAATCGACTTCACTTTTTCTCTAACCTCAACATTCAAATAAATACCACCATAAAACTAAAACTCTCCAGTAATTCTGTGCTTTTGATCAGAGATTAAAAGTTCAGCAAAGATGTGTGCGAAACCAGTGCTGGTATTTACAACCCATGTGAAAATCTCCTGAGGTTCTTCTGTACAAGGCTCTGAGGTCCCAACATACGCACACACACACTCACAGCTGATGGGGCTGAGCAGGACTTCCCTGCTCGTGACATCTTCCAACAAGCTGAGGATGCCGCAGCACCAGGCAGAGGAGCTGAGGCCAAAAGTGCCTCCCAATGCACTCTGCCCCCACCATCCTTGTGCTTCAGCGATGTGGAGGAGAAGCAGCACGGCTGGCATGGAGAAGGAGGAAGAGGCTTAGCGACAAAAGGGGAGTGAGGGGCTGAGGGCGAGCAGCCCACACTGCAGAATGGAGAAATGGAGACACTCAATGAGGACGAAAGGGCTACAGGGAAGGCAGCCATTGCCACAAGAAAAGGTGCAAAATGGATCAGCTGAGGAGAGGTGGTACTAGGAAGAAAGTAAAAACCTAGACCAAAACCCCATATTTCTCCATCATCATCATCAGACTGTGAAGCACAACAACAAAACATGGCCTTCTCCATCAAGTTCTCAAATAACCTCATGGCTGATCACTCTGTTACCCTAATTGGTAAAGTTCTCTGCTTTACATCTAAATTTTAAAGCTGTTAATGGAACATGAAGCCATAAATTTAGTTCCAGATGACAGATTTTGTTTTATCATTTTGCTGCATTTTAAAACTGAGCATTTTTTAGAAAAAGATACAGTTGTGAAGTCAAGTGCTATAAGAATTTAGTCTGTGCTAGGATCAAAGGTTCTTGTGTAGATTTAATCTGACATCCTCAAACATGTCGTTTGACACCGTCTTCATCCTTTATGTATCTGAAAGTTACATGATCTCACACTATCATTTATATTGACTGAAAACACTTTTTTTTTCAAGTTCATATGTTTTTTCTGCTTTTTCTAGCATGAAGATTTTGCACAAATTCTGTCATATAACATTCTGAGGATATATTTGGTGAAAATGAGCTTCTGCATCTGGACCCCTTCTCTGCCACCTTCAAAAAAATTCCATGCACCTTTGTATTTTTGCTGAATTCCAAAGAAAAAATAAAAACCCAGAACAAAATCCCCTTTTTTCTTTTTGCAGATGTATAAAAATGAATTTCCTTTCTGTCAGTGCAATTATTTGGAAACAATACTCTTTGCAAGACAAGTCAAAAATTACAAGATAAATAAATGCAAAATAAAAGTACAAAGTATACGATACTTTGTTAGCTTGTGAAACAGAGAAGCTGAGTATTTGCTGCCCTCAAGCGGTGTCATATTTTCTTCTTTCTACAGGCATTCACAATGCTGCTTCGTCCTTTTTATAGCTTAAGTTCAGGTTTTTTGAAAGAAAATTGAACGCTTGGAGCAAACAGAATTCAGCTTTCATTCAGAAAACATAGGTTTTTAAAAATATGTATTTCTCCTTAAATACTGAAAAGATGTTTGATAAGCCTGATTTTGGATATGCTTCATCTCTGCTCTACTGCATTGTAGAAAAGAAGGATGCTGGCATACACAACCACACAAAATACAGGCTCCAAAAAAACTGCATATTGCTGATTACTCTTTTGTGGCTTTGAGTTTTGGGCTATGCAAAACAAACCAAGAAATATGGTCTGAGAAAAATGTTCTTGCTTAAAGAGTCCATTTCTAAATTGTAATGGGGAAAATTTGAGTTTGCCATATCTTTAGAGAAGATCATGTTGAATTGCTGATGATGGGCTGAAAACGTCAGGGAAAATGGCATTCCTATCACACTTCAAAGGTGGGGTATAACTGATTTAGGAGCTAATCCAGTTGCAGCTCAAAGACAGCTGGATCAGTTTCCAACTCAGCTGAAATGAGCAATAAGAATTGCATTTTCAGACTGCATTACATGAGAAAATATACTCTTTCCAAATACTCTCCAAACAGAAACCTTCTGTAGCAATCCAAATGCCTTTTTACAATCTTCACCTGTTTCTCCAAACAAGCACCAATTCCTGTTGCCTGAAGAGCAATTAAGTGCTCCCTGTATTGGAGTTTGTTTTATTCAAGCTCTGCATCCAGGAGTATTAAGGAACTGCAGACCTACCCTATTGCATCAGACTATTAATATGTGTCATCGGACCATTCAGAGGCCATGAATGCCAGGTCCCATGGTGGTATGTCATACAGATATAAAGTAAACAGATGGTGCCTCAAGGATAATACACACTCTTGGTTACAAAAAGATGTGACAATCAGATAAAGAGCAAAATTGGGGAATAGGAGCAGGACAAAATGAGTGAGGAGAGCAAGTCCTGCACAGTTCCCTATGTCTTTATGTAATAAAAAACATCTGCATATTAACATGAAATAACAGCTCTGGATGCGTTTATGTTTTCCTCCCTCTCCAATTTTATCCTAATGTCCCTGTCCCTCTATGACATATGCTGCAATCCTATTGTGAAACCAGTCATTTTCTGAAATGTCTGAAAATAGCAGGTGGGCATGACATGAAATGACTAAACACCCATCATTTGGGACTGACTCCAAAGGAGATGTAAATTGCACATTAAAAAAAAGAAGAAAAGGAAAAGGAAAAAGGACAGTAAACAATGCAGTCTTTTCTATTTACGTCTAAGATCATCCATGCCTTGAACTAGGATAACTGCATCCTTCTGGACCCTTGCCTGGACAACCGCTGCTCCTGTCTCCCGTTGCTGCTGGGAGCCTGGCTGGTGCCAAGACAATGCCAGGGAGGTTTCTCTGCTGCTCTGGGGAACCAGCATGAGATGCAGAGCCTGACATAACCAGCATAATATGCAGAGCGAAACGTTTTGTTAGTGTGCAAACTGTGCTGCCGGTGCTGCAAGCTGAGAAGCTCAGCCTCAGCTGCCCTCTCACCTGACTTACCCCCTCAAAGCCCAGATTTAACCCTGACGTTTGGTTTGTCTGCTTTTTATAGAGCTCCCTTTTCTTTCAGTTTGTGGAATCACACCAACTTTTGTATTTATTTTTGAAGCCATGCAAGAAATGTATGTCCGGTCACAGAACATGCTTGTCTTCACAGTTGGCAAAGTCAGAGTCACAGCAATTACACTTTGGGTTTGCTTGGTAATGTTAACAACTGCCTCTCTCGCGTTTCTTCAGGCCACTACAGCTCCGTTTCAGAAAACCCTCAGGTGAGCGTTCCCACTCCCAGCAAGTGTGTGAGCACAGTGAGTAACAGCAACACCCACTCATCTCTGCAAACACCCTCTTCAGCTGAGGGCTGTTGAGGGCACCAGGCAAACCGGTTCCTATGCCATTTCCCATAGAAGACTTCCTTCAATTCTGATCAGCTGTGTCTTACCACATCGTCTGCCTATGGCATCCATGCTGGGCAGGACATCAGCAGGGTTTTAAGAGCTCTTACAAAGGGGCAATAATGAAACCTAGGGTTCAATCTATGCCAGGCAGAAAAGCTACAGAGATCTCCTATCTCCCTACACCCTGCCTGGATCCAGAAGCACTTGCAGAGGAGGCATCTCAGGCCAGCCACCCCAGGGACTTCTCAGCACAGAGAGTTGTCAGAACATGCTCAGGGCAGACATCTGGACCATTTTCCTCAGGGTTGACCGCATTGGAGATCTGTGATGCGGTGGTCTTGTAGGGCCTTGACCTGTCACCACTTGTTGCCAGAAATGAGCTTTCCTCATCATGCTCAACAAGCGCAGGCAGATGATCAGACAGGAGTGGATACGATAAAGGAGCACAACAACTAGAAATACATTTGAGGTTCCCAGATGGGAAAGCAGCAAAGCAGAGCCCATCTCATGACTCAGCCAGCTGAAAGAAAAAAAAAAAACAAACCACAAACCACACAGAGCAGAGAACTTTCTTCGCGATATTTGTATCTGCTCAGTGAAGAAGTTGCTGGGAATGTCATTTCCCAAAGATTTTACTTGTCTGAAGAGCAGTGTAGCACAACGTGGCTGCAACAGGAAAACCTATTATTTTATGCACTGGAGAAACTTTGGGGCTTTTCATGAAGCAATCAAGTGGGAGAGCTGAAGAGTTTAACAGAATGCCTATCATTCCAGTCATTTTGTGAAAACATCCAAATATTTATTCTGAGTAAGATATAAACATCTAATCAGACTTACAAATAGTCAATCTTTTAGCTCCAATACTTTATGTTCCTATGACAGATTTTAACATTATATAACTTGTCAAGTAACATAGTCCTTATCTTCATCACACCACACCTGGTTTTCTGTACTAGCAGATGTCATGCAAGTATCAAAAGATATGCATGAGGAAAAGAACCCAATCTAAAATGCCATCAGTGGAAAGATCAGCATAGTTAAGTCTCATGAGTTGGAAAAAAGGCAATCTATCTCCAGAGATGCTTTCCTGCAAGGAAGCCCTCAGGATTTGCAATGTGTAAAGAAAGTGCTCATGGAGATGTCTGTATCACTCTACTCTGTATCTGACCCCAAAAAATCTTTGTTCAAAGAGACGTGTAATCACAAAGGGTTTTGTTTTGTTTTAGTTACTTGACCAGTAATAAATCTAGCATGTCTAATTGTACATGAAGAAGGGCATAGTTAGGGATTTCCTACTAGTGCTGTCAATGTTAAGCACCTGTCAGTCCAGGGCTGAATACATAGGGAAATCATGATCTGCTACCAAGGAACATTTTTCTTTCCTAAACCCTTCAGTTCCTAGTTCAGGCATTGGCAATGCTGTTACCCTGGAAATCTTCACACTGTAGTCAGCATTGCATGGCATTTACTGCTTTGTATTCCTGCTCCTGTTTTTACCATCACCCCCACCATCAGTTCATTCCTGTGTAGTTTCAGCCCTTCTTCTGCTTTAGAGAGGAAGTAGCTACAGTAAGCAGTAGGTAAGGACCCCACTCATCAGCACCCTTTAATTTTTCCTGCTATACTGTAAAACTGTAAAACCCTAAATGGAAACGTTTGATGGAAGAGGCCAAGAAATCAGAGTGAGTGAGTGTGTGTGTGTGTGTGTATGTGTGTGCGCGCTCAAATGGAGAGCTAGCAGCACCTGCAGCATCTCTGTAAATAATTTCCCTGGCAAGGAGCGAATGTAGTTTCAGAGACTATGGCTCTTTTATTATTCCTTAATAAATGTACGAGAAACACAGTGTCAATGGTCAGCCGGGCAGAACACACACCAGGACAGAATTTATGATTAAACAGGCAAACAAAGCAGCACTTACATTTCTGAGTCTACAAATCTGCACAAGCACTGAAGCAAGAGCAGCAACAATAAAGCCCATAAACAAACCTATTGATAAGGAGCAGGGCAGAGAGAAGAAAGGTGGAGCTTTTGCTGCCTTGTTGGGAAGAAAGGTCATAAAAGGTGCATGCTCTTGCCAGGAGTTAACACAAAGCCAACTGTGAACTGCTGTGACTCCTGTGACAGAATAGGGCTGTGAAGAGGCCTTGAACTAGAAGTTAAGCAGCAAAACATGAGCTGCATGCTCATGTTATTGACCCAGGAACTCACACACCAGCATGTAACTTGGAGATGTTAAAGGTTCCTTAATTAAGGAAAGGCACATTTTTGGCCCACTTATTCCAGCCAGCAGGAGAGGTTCTAGTTTGTAAAGCAGGCAGCTGAGATCCGCCCCAGGGGACAAGCACACAGACAGCAAGAGGAGCTGAACTGTTGCAGGAAAATATCATGCTATGCACAGACACTCGCACAGAACAAGGTGAAGGACCTGCAACTGGCTGAGAGTGGAGGCGTCGCAGTACAAAGCACAAAGCACAAAGCAACACAAAGTGTTACAAAAAGCAAGGTGAAAAATACCCTGCCTATGAGCAACAGGGGCAAGGAGACTAAATGACCTCCTTTGATCAGAAGAGGCAGGAATAAAAGCAGGGGAGAGTCGTCCTGAACCAACTATAACTTATTGGAAGGATTTCTTAAGGATTTTGTCCCTCAGCCACAGCAGTCCCAGGTGTAAGCAATGGCCAGGATCCTGCACCAGCTGAGCCCCAGACACAAGCATGTCCCTACAGCAGAGGAGCCCCAGCCCCAGGACGCTGCACAAAAATGGGAAACCTGGGTCCAGCTATCAGATCAGCAACCACGCGATGGGAAAGGTGCCGGGTGAGTCTGCAGCATGACACAGGTTACAGCAGGCAGCCACAGCAACGGGGTTAGAAGTGAGGGTAACTGGGAAGCGGAAACAACCAAGCTTGAGCACGTAGACGGGCAGTCTGTGGAAAATGCCAAGGCCAGGGGAAAGCACCCCAGCTGCTCTGAGTTGGAACCATCAAAAGAAGCAAGATGCACCAGCAACATGAAAGCCCTGCAGAACGTGTGTCCTCGAATGAAACAGCAGTCAGTTCCCCTGCCAGAAAGAAGAGGACAGGCAATCAAAAATCTCCATGCTGGAGAGGACAGGGAGATTTAAAATCCCACAGCTGGGGAGAGTGAAAGTCCACATTCCCCAAGTCAACTCTATGCCCAAATACCAGGCAAACAGTGGCAGAGAAGCCCAGAGCATCGCAGAAAGCAGAAAGGTGATTTGGGGTATACAGTTCTACTTTATTCCTTGTCTTCATTTAAATATTTAATATTATGTTTAATAGTTTAATTATGGAAAACAACAGGGTTTCTGGATAAGGCACTGAATGAGGACTATGGTTCAATTTCGTATCTCCTACTGTCTTGAGACATGACTTTGACAAAGGCTTTTCTTCTCTGCCCCACTATTTCTGTTCCTAATTTTGGCTGTTCTTGCATACTCAGATAAGAGAAATTTCCAGTCAAGCTTTCCCTTACTGTGAGTTTTTATAGTGCCTAGCACAATGGGGCTTTGACCCTAACTTAGACCTCTAAGTGCTACTAAATTAAAAAACGGTCACTTACACATTTTATGATGCCTGAATGCATCCACTACTGCAGATGGAGCCTCATACTAATGTAGAAAAAGTAGATCATTTTACCAGAGAAAGACTATTTGTAAAACAGGCAGAACCAGTCAGCTGATGTGACAGAACACCACAATACAGGGTCTATCATGATTACATACATTTAAATGGTTATTACAGATTTAAGAAAGAAACTAGAAGAAGATGCTTTATTCTGCTTCAACCACCAATGAGGCTAATGAGCCCAGACAATGCAAAATGTGTTTGATTAAGGGTTAATTTGTTATTAGTACTCAATTGTTTCCAGAATTGTTAACTTGTTCATGGCAATAATATAACCTATGCATTGTAGATGGTACATGAAGATTTCCACTTACATAAAGTGATGCCCAAATTCTGTTTTAAATGCAGAATGGAAACTGTTGATTTTAGCTGGTAATGGCTGAGCTGTAAGGAGGGTGAGCAAAGCCACATTCCTGCTGGGCCAAGGGAACCCCTGGAGATGCCAGGAAACCCTTTTCAGGCTCCGTACAAAGCCAGTGGTATATGGAGCGAAGTGGCTGACAGCATGTCGATGACACACAGCGCAGCAGCATGCATAGAGCCTCAGCCTGGCAGCCTGTGCACAGCACGTGGGACAGGCACCAGCTTATCCATCTCACCGTGGCACTGGCCCTGGTCTCATTGGTCCTGCTGAGAGTCCTGGGGCAGTGCCAGGCTGACACTGCATCCAGGGTGCAATTCGCTGTCTGTGCTGCAGGACTGGTTGCATGGTGTATGGACAAATATTCGGTCCCTGAACCTGCACTAATGCCTTGAGCTTTACCAGTGGCTGCTGCCATTTCAGGCTGCGGTGGCCTTCCCATGGCTTTCTGCATGAGTGAGACCCCAAAGTGTCTTTTGAAACAGGGACCTAATCACTGTAAAGCAAATTGCTTTTAAATCCCAAGTTTAAATGTGCAAATCTTGGCCCAGATCTTAAAAAAAAAACCCAAAATCCTGACAGTTCTAATGATTATTTTTCCACACAATTGTGGGAGAGAAGGTGCCAAGTACGAAAGATAAGGGAATGCAGCAGGGCTGAAGGCAGGGGGATCTGCACTTTCCACCAGAAGGCAGATTAGGTGGTATTTCTTCTACAGCTCCGCTCACTCACCTCTGTGAAGACCTCCTACACAAAGGTGTACAGTAGCACTTCAAAATACCACCATGGGAGACAGGAAGATGGGTGAGGAAACAAATATGCAAAAAAGGTAACTGGAAACCAGATGAAAAAGCAGTATAAAACCACAGTATGTCTGTGGTCTCCACTGTTTCTATTCCTCTTACCTATCTGCGACACTAGGTAAACTGATTTATAGCTGGATCTGTTCATTATTAAAGAAAATTGACCAAATTCCTGGTCTGCAAAAGAGTTACCATCTCTATAAATTGGGCCACTGTAAGGTATCTCACTTTTTCCCCACCTTGGAGTTCATTTGTCTGTGATAAATAGCTATTGATGCAAGGTAAGAAATGCTCTATTCTTTCACGCCTTGCCTAGATCACAGGGTAGGTGAAGGAAGAGGGGCAGGTGATAGGGATTATGGACTGCAGCACGTCAGCGAGATCCCTTGATATGGCAGAAAGGGTATTTCCAGCTATGCCCCAATAACCAGAAATAAAAAGGGGATTTTTGACATTGTGGATACCATTTCAAATCACGGTTGCATTTATTTTTTAAAAAAATCAACCACACAAAACTCAAGAGACCTCAAGGTCCGCCAAGGAATGATTCGCTGTGTGACTGCAACCAAGTTCCTTCCCTTCCAGGTGCTTTTGTTTGCTTTGTCTTACCCATTTCATTCTTTGAGGCAGGGAATATTTCCTTGTCTGTGTTTTCACAGAACTAGAGCAAGGGCATTCCAGTCTTGAGTGACATCCCTTGCTGATATTTTAATAATGATATCTGAAGATTCATTTAGAGCAGATGGCCTCAAGGTCTTAGACTTCAAATAAGCAAGAAAGTTAAATGCTGGTTCTGGTTAAGAGCACTTTGACTAAATGCAGGCCTCTGAATCTGTAGGCAGCTCGATGGAACCGATTTAACCACTGGTAGCCCCTCAGGTGAGAAATGTAAGCTGCTTCAATAAAGCGGTTGCAGCGTTTCCTTCCACACAAAGCAGCCAACTCTGCTGCCTACAGTGAGTCCTTACTGGTCTGTACAAAGCAGGGCTGACCTACAGATGCTGCCGAGTCTGGGGGAAAGGCAGGGAGGAAAGTGGCACTGAAGCGGTTGCATGGAAGAAAAGCTAAAAGAAGAAAACAGGAACTAACATTTCAAGCAAGAAATTAAAAAACCATTAAAACAGGAAAATGACGGGAAATGCAACGTTCAAAGGGACCTGTCAGAAGATAAGCAAAGAAATTTCTTGTTTCCTATTAAGCGAAAGAACAGTAACTACTTCGAAGTAGATACTTAAATAGTAATTCAATGCATCCTACATTTAGTTATTTTATGCAGGTGCCAAGCCCACCTATTTTATCACCAATGGAAAAGTGGTGGGATTTGTAACACTTTATAGTTGTGCGTATAATGTATTTTACCTTTAGAGTACAGTCATAGGGTTTACTTTATTTGTGCCTCACGACTGATTCTTTAAAGTGTGTAATATATGCTGTTACTCATTAAAAATGCTGGTTGACCAATGACCACATATGCATAAAGAAAAAAAAAAAAAAGAGAGATTACAGAGAAATTGTCTATTTAGAATTAGTTTTCCCAATGTAGATTTATCTCCCCCTTTTCAATAGATTTTTTTGTATAGATCCCTCTAGTTGCTCACCCTTGGTCCCAAAGCAGATTCTGTATCCATTTCACTTAATTCCTTCACATGTTTATTCAGTTCAATGCTGTTTTTTATCTTTTGACACTTTGTAAAATGATTTTCATTTTTTCAAGTGATATGAATTGTGCCATTCATTCTGCTGACCTTTACAAAAGTAAAAGGAACCTTCATTTTTACAAGTCTCCAATTAACATTCAAAACGTCTACACCACAGTTCCTATAGCCATGTAAACGTGGCTGAGAAGATTAAATGGTCTAGTTAATTTGCTGATTCCAGCGGAATCGTTCAGACCTACTTAAGGTATCCGCATTTAAACCAAATGATTCATACAGTGACAGTGAAAACCAGAGGAATTCCTAATTATTAGCTAAGTGCTGCAAAGTGTTAGTGGTAATGTAAAAAGATTATAGATGGTTTCTAAAGGAATTTTAGCTTGTCAGGTCAGCCTTTTTTTGTGTTAAAGCATTGTAACAAACCACAGCCAATAACTGTGCTTTATTAGCTACTGGTTTTCAACCACTGTAGGTTTTAGTTCTCAGCATCCTTCCTTGCCCCACAGATTGAGACCGACTACGTCGCATACTTCTGTCAGAACAGGAATTTACTTTCAGCTGCAGTTTTGAAATAGCCACTGTATCCTTTCGTTTGTTTTGTTTGCTTTATTCTGAACTCCTTTCCTGTTTCTTCAGTGGTTTTGAAACGACCAGTTTTCTTGCAAGTGGGTACAAGAATCTCCGTTACATCTAATGGGATCACACCTGGAAAGACATTAATTGTTTCTATACATGTGTATGGAGACTTGCAATATCTCTGAGAATATAAAATACTCTTCAATTTCTATAGCACTTCTCACAGGCATCGAAATAAGAACACACTTCACTGAGATATTGAAAGTGATTAATAAACAGGGATTTGACTTCACCCTCTCCTGAGCTGGTAAGGAGTAATTACAGCTAGCTGCCCTTTCTTGATATCACACAAATTGGTCTCTGGAGGATCAGATAATCCTTTAGAGAATTATTTTTCTTTCTTACGTCCGTATCTCAAGCAGGCAAACATCCCAGCTGGAAATTTGGCCGAAGTGGTTCACAAAAGCCGTGTCAATAATCAAACAGAAATCCCTGGACCCAGTGCAAAGGGTATAGCTGAAGCTGTGTGGCGTGCATGACACAGGGTCTTAGAGCAGATGCTCTAATGGTTCCGATGTTCGTGAGAGATGGTGTTTATGTCCTCACGGTCTTTTGAAGACAGGCACCAACTTTCTTGCCCTGGCCCACACGGAGGTGGCACAGGTTGGTGTTGTGCTCAAGCTAATAGTAATAAGCCCAGGGAGTTAGCAGCAATCAGACACCCAGGCAGCCCTACATCTATGAAATCAAACCTATAGGCAGAAAAATCTCACTAATATGAAATCCCACAAGAAGGACGATGAAGATGGCTGGGGTAAGACAGCTGTCACAATATTTACTTTACATATGAAACAAAAAAACTTCTTGGACATTTTTAAATTGTAACAGCTTAATTTGATAATAGTAATTTATAATAAACATGCTGATAGAAGTTTGAGAACAGGATATTCACAGAAAGAATCAGGTTGCATCCATCATTACAATTTCAATAGAAATAAAATGTTATTTAACAAATCTAAAGTAAATCAAGTCAGTTTACCACTGAAGCCACATATGGTGAGTTTCAGCAGAAAACAAATTCATAACTTCTTGGGGAAAAAAAAAAGGCTTTTAACAGATGTATAAAGAGAACTCTAGCTTCTCCACCACAGCCAGTTCTGATTTAGTTTGTGCTAAACACATACATATATTTACAAAATAATATCACTGTCAAACACAAATACATTAAAAAGAAGGGTGGGGGGGAAGTCTTTGAAATAAAGTACTCCAGCTGAAATTGCTTTTGGCAGGAGATAAGCAGGAAGCTTAAAAGTATAGTATATACCACACAAGATGCATTTAATAAATTCCTTAAGTCTGGTATGTAGGTTTCAGTTGGTTCAGAACATCAGCTGAGACAGACTCAGTTTGCTTCCTCCCACTTAGCCTTGATGAAAAAACATCAAGACAAACCATTTCCCTGCAGGAAAATTATCATATTTGGTATATCTCTACAAAGACTGATTGCACTGTACTGGACGAGAGTGCTGCCACAGAATCAACCTCTTTTGTTTCAACTCATCAGAAAAGCATGCAGAAATCATAATAAGCACAAGCCAAATAATGCATGTAAAATTACCATACTGGAGGAATTTCTCGTACACAGGTCTGATTTGCTTGAGACTTGAGAATTTTCAGGCTTTCTGCTCTAAAATAACTTCTCAGCCAGGAAATATCTGTAAAAATTAGCACTTTTGAATACGTATGTTACACGTATTTTGAAATCCATTACAGAGAAATAAAGACAAAAAGAAGTGTTAGTTCCAAGTAAGCAGCAAGTATCTATCATTTATTCATCATTTTTAACTTGTGTTTGGGGAAACATCCTTCTGAGACACAGCAACCCCTTCCCTCCTTCCCCTGCTTTTCTACTCTCTGGAAGAAACTTCCACTTTATTTTGCTATTACTCCCAAGTATCTGCAAGATCAAATGGTCTCATGCCCCTTGATACATACATTCTTCTTTCATCCCACCCTGAATAAACAAATCCTTTGTCTGGTCTATAATATTCGTTTTGGCTGAAGTTCTTACTTCAAACCTCCCCTTTAAGTGCAGACACACTTTTTCTATGTTTCAGATCTTAAAATCTTTCTATTCTCAAATAGCTGAGAAGAGAAGAAAGGAAAGAACAGAAGATGGTTTGTTCCACTTTGGAAATCCCTCATACTCAGTTCTGAGAGGGTCTTCTGCCTCACATAGTTACCAATTCCAAATGTTTTCATGAGAGGATTAATCCCTGCCCCCCCAAGTGAACTTAATTTCTCTATAGCATCCTGCAGGATATGGAGAGGAGAAAAACAGGGTATTTCCTTCTTGACCCTTAGCTGCAAAACAATTTGTACCCTGAATTTTGGAACAGACAGCTTCTGCAATGCTCCCACAGTATAAACCCATAAGCCTTCTCTGCCTTCAGACTCTCATTTCATTAAAGACATCAAATTGGTCATTGGCCATTCAATGATATAACAGCAGTGAGTTCCTAAAATGCCTACTTGTGTTGGTTTCTCTCCTAAATTTACTTGCATACCAACATACATTTGGGAGGCTTTTAAACTTCAGACATCTGCAATTTACTTTGTAAAACAGTAAGAGCACAGTGAGACAAAGTAGTACATGAACAACATAAACCCAACTGGTAGAGCTAGGTGGCAATGCATAATGTGTTTTTTCAGCAGGTAAACTCTAGAAGTCTTACTTCATTTATTTCAAGAACACACTGCAAACTTACTGAATGTAGCATATATCTGGAGCCAGAATACGCTTCAGGGATAACTTAATTAGCTGTGCTGTTCAAAGATACAGATCAGTTCAATAGAACCTTATAAGAAAAACCCAATGGTGAAATTTAAAACACTAAAGGAAGGTAGTAGCATGCTGATATGGTGATGATATTTTTCTTGTAACATATAAAGAGCATCATATGCTGTGATGCTATATAAGTGTTCAGTACCAGATAATGAACTGAGGTACCTGAGCTACCTTCAGTATTTTTAAAAACCTAACATTATTCCTCTACCTGCAATCTGTAAAAATTCTTAGCTACATACATACTTTTCTGTGCTTCTTCAGCATACATCTACCCTGTATCCCCTCGTGCAGGAATCACAAAACCCACTGCGATCACACAAACTCCAGAGGTATTCCCCCACCCCCACAAATTCAAGCTGCCCATTTGCAAAACACATTGCAAGATCAGCCAAATTTTGAAGACCAAAAGGCGAGGTTATCACACACAATAGGGATGTAAGAGCAGACTTTAACTTCCTCAGTACAGGCTTTTCCTTTTAAAATTAAGCTACTTTCTACTTCCCAAATAAATAACCTGTAAGAAGCATGTATTAGGTTATAGAACATGGCTGCTTTTACTGAAGACACGCTTCTGGGAGTTTCAATTTTCTTTCTCTCCCTCATCTGGCCTCTATTATTTCCAGGAATTTGTTTAAATGAATGCTGATCAGTAAGAGCTATTTACCCTAATTTCTCGTGAATTAAGTGCAGAAGTATAATCACTTACAAACACTAAAGCGCAGTGTACTTGAGTTATTTTATGTTCTCTTCAAAAAAAGGCCAACACAAATAAAGAAATCAGCAGGCAGAATTGAAAAATGATTAGTGATTTTGGGCTCCCAAAAGGAAAAATCTTAAAGAAGTCTGTTGTCATCATCTTGTCTCCGTAAACCAGGTTCTTAGAAAATCCATCCAATTAGAAACATGCATCCAGGTGGAAACCCTCCTCTCTTCCAGATTTATAAATAAATATGCACAGCTGGATCTAAATCTCTTTACCTTGCACCAATAGAAATGGCTATTAGAAACAATTATATAATTAACTAATTAACGTAACAGCTCACCATTAATAGCATTTTTAGTCTTACATTTAAAAGTAGCAGAGTAGCAAATTATCATTCTCTTGCCAGCAGAGCACCAGGAAGCTCTTCAGAAGCAGTGTGAAATGTGAAACTTCACTTTCTTACCCGAGGGGTGCTTTTTTCCCCCCACATTCCTGCACTAGTCAGTATTGCAGAAAAGATAAATGTATAAGATACAGAATTACTATATTGATTAACCAATCAGGCTGCAACTTCCTCAGTATGTTGCCATTCTGCCACTGGATACTGGGGTCCCAGTTCTGATCTCGGTGGTCAGGAGAAGGAGAAATGTAATTAAAACCAGAGGAATTGCCTCAGCACACAACAGATAGGAGAAGAGCATCCCTCCCTTGAATATGGAATTTGGTTTCCTCTGTGTACTTCCTTTTGGGATCTTCAGTGTATATATTTCCCTGCTATGGACTTTTCCTTTCAAAATTAACCTGGTTTCCATTTCCCAAATAAGTGAACCATAAGAGACATGTATTAGGTTGCAGAAAGTGATTGCTTTTACTGAAAATACACATCCAGGAAAGCAGGTGCCCCAGCAAGTCCTTTTTACAACAGTTTCAAATTTCTGCCTCTCGTTTGTTATTTCCAGGCATCTGTTTCAGTGAATGCTGATCCGTGAGAGCTATTTACCTCACTTTCTCCTTACCTTTAGCGGGGTCACCCCTGAAGAACTGCAGCCCATGGGTGACCCATGCCGGGCAGGGACACTAAGAAGCAGCAGAGCAGCAGGAAAACCCAAAGGAGCAAAGAGCAGCCAAAAGAAAGTTATGCACGTGCCCCCAGCCCTCCTGCACTGCCCAACACCTTGCTGCAGGGACTAGGGTGGGCCGAGCATGACCCACAGCAAAAATACAGGGAGATGAGGCTGGAAAGGAGGGATGGTAGGTGTTTGGCTTCTGCTGAGCCCGGGGAAGGGGGAGGAAAGGTGTTTACTGAAGTGTTTATTTGGTTGGTTTTGTCCTCCTTTTTCTCGACACCAGGACCCAAGTGATCAGAAGTTTGTGTTAATTGGCAATAATTAGATTAAGTAAAAATTCCCCAAGTAGGGACTGTTTTGCTTGCAACAACTGCCTCAGTCACTTACCCTTCTCTGCCTGCTTTTGAATTTGTGACAAAATAAAACCAGCCATATAAGCACAATGACAAAACAAGTCATAATTTCACAAGTAAACACTCACCACTCTGCTAACAGCACTAATGTGCATGTGTTAAAATGAAGATCCTAGAGCTTTTACAGAAATATATTCCACATCCACCTACTGCAAACAACATCAGACTTTTTACACCATGACAAATCAAAATGCACAGGATGCTTATTCTTAGAACAAAAAGGTACTGAACATTTCTATTACAGATGATTAAATAAAACAATAGATCTAAGCTCACCATATATTCACATGAAACTATTTTTAAGATTTAAAACAGTCTTTTCTTACAGACAGAGTTCATTTTCCTACCTCTCTGCTTCCTGACTTGGCCTTAATTCATGACCAAAGTACCATAACCAACACCAGGAGCTTGCCTGCTTGGCAGGCATAGAGGAGTGAAGGGCATCAAAATCTCAACCTATAGGGCAGCAAAAAACTACTCATTTTATCATAGTTACAAAGTACTGATCCAGGCATGATCCTAAGGCATGAAATAGGCCCCATTCCCACCTCCCTCCTGCATATTTTACAAAGGCAGAACCTGCGCGAAGGAACGCTTTAGCTGAAATTTAAAATCGCACAGGTTGGAGGTCTGGATCAAAACAGGATTTCTCCACTGCCTCACAAAAGGTCAAAAGTGGTTCTGCACAAGACAGTTCCTCAAGCTGGAAAATCAGATTTCTTTTCACTACAGGAGCATGAATATGAAGGGAAAAGCCAGTCTTCCCTGGCAGATCCAGACAGGAAGAAAGGGAAGGCTATTCGGGCAAGTCACCTCTAAGCACCCGGCTGTAGAGCATGGGGCAGCTAGATGAGAAGGGGCCATGTGCCCAGGTGAATTGGGAAAATGCCTCAGCAGCCATCCTGGTGTGGGTCAGGAGCAACACCTTGCACTGCTGAGCAGGGAGTCAGGACATGCACAAGCACAGGGTGCAGCTGGGCACATGGGTCAGCACAACAGAGGGGCTGCGCTTCCATCAAGCACTGGTACCCAACCAAACAACCACCCTGAACATCAAGCTTGAGCCTGAGCTGAGGAAACATTCATTCCCATCACATACACCTGTTTGTGACTTTTCCTCCTAATCTGAGCTCGTCTAAAAGGAAGAAACTTCAAATCTTAGTTGTCTGTATCTAGAGAGAAAAAAGGAGGTAGCAAAGAAAAGAAAGCAGGTATTAGCATGTCAGAGAAAACTCTTCTGCTTTCATACAAACTCCTTTATAAATTTCTTGAAAGAACCTTTTGTTAGTTAACTGAGGTTTTTCCTACCTTTTTTTACTGTGTTCTCATGTTTGTTTCTTGTGTTTTGGATTGTACAAAATTAAATTCTGCTTCCTCAGCCAGTAAGGAATTAAACTGAGTCATGATGTTTGTATTTACTCATTCTTGTTATCAGCTTGATATCCTCCTTCCCTCCTCCCATTCTGCAGGTTTATGAAGGAGGCCACTATGTGGCAGCCCAGTACCAAAAACAGATGGATGACAGGGTCAGCAGTGTCCCTGTGTAAATCTATCACAGCACTAAATACATAAGGAGCAAATATTCAACTCTTCTTGCTGTGATCACAGACACCAGCAGTGAGAGAGACATGATTACTTGCACTGCTACTGTAGAACACTCCACGCAGGTGCAGTCAAATGCTGTGTTAAGAACATTCTCCCAGCCACCTTTCCAGGGAAATACTTTGCAGAATAACAGATCTGACAAAATTGATTTGTGAAGTTCAACTTAAAATTACCTTTCTCAGTACCATTCCTTTCTCTTAATGTGGTGTTTCCATATTGTGCATTCCCCATAGTTCAAGTACATGATTTTTATATTAGAAAGGTGAGTAACATACTGACTCTTATATAGTCATTAAATAACTTTTAGCACCTTCCACTACTCCCTTTGACAAGCGCTGCAGCTGATATGATGGTAACTTTAAAAAATAAACAAGTCCACAAAAAACAAAAACTACCATTGTGAAGGAGAGTCATGCAGAGAAAACCCCAGAATCAGAGTCAGACAGAATATTAGCATAATAGTTCAATTGAAAGACCCAAAAGTGTACCTGTGTATTCTCATTCCTGAAGTGTGAATGATGCTTTTCCTTTGGAAAATTCTAAAATAAATGTCCAGAGAACTCCAAATCTGGGTGCCCTGCATCATACCTCCCTCTATATCCTGTACAAACAAGCAAGTCTACAAAAATAGGGTTTTTTTCTCATTGCAAATATGCCCTGATGTGACTTTAGCCTCTTTAGCTGTGATGTCATCTTACCTGGCAAGCTGAGTAGATCTACATGTCTGGTCACTATTTTGATGGCGACAGCCAAGGAAAACATCGGCTTGTACCACAGCTGTGTGGGTGATTCAGTAAATGGCACTCTTTCTTCTGACTCAGCACTGAGTCACTGGTGGGGCTCAGCGCTATGGGGCATGGTATTTCCAAAAGAGCCGTGTTTCCGCTAAAATACAAACCAAGATCCAGTTGAGAGGTAAACACAGTTCTTGCCAGCCAGGACAATGATCATAACAGCTTTCTGCGTGTAAAAATGCAGAAAACCAAAGAGTATTTTATTTCCTGCTCAACACAGAAACGAGATGATTTCATCCAATTATGAAAAATAAAACTTCACATCAAGCAGTAGCACTGTTCTGTCTTCCCAGGGGATCAGTCTCCTCACCACATCTGCACACTGAGAATTAGACCTCTAGGCTTACTCCTCCCACCCACATCTGCCTTACCAACTAGAGCCATATATATATAGGCCATATACTCCACCACAGCTCCTCTTCTGTCCCTGCAAAATGGAGCTGGAAGCACTGGATGCATGGCCCGAACTGATGGCATTCAAGTGCAGAGGAAAGCACAACCACGTAAGTCCAGTTTTCCTCTAGAAGAGCCTATGGCCACAGTAATGGGGCATGATCTGACGCAAGGGTAACAGCAGTAAATGCTGCAGAGTTTCCACAGCTCACTCAACAGTTAAATACTTTCCTACCTTGCCGCACATTTTTGTTCTCACGGAGAGTTTCCAGGTGAAGTGCAGGGTAGAAAGGTCTCCATCTACAAACCCCTGCAAGAGTTCATCTATGTTTTAACAGCATGTGTGAAAAATGCATTTTTTTTGTTGGAGTTAGATTCCTAAACACTGTACAGTACACCAGACCCACAGGCCTTTGTCCATTATACATGCCAGGGACACCACAGGAGAAATTGCTTCAGCTGTTTTCTGGTGCCCGGGGCCAGACACTTCATTTCTGCCCTGATTTCACCTAAACCCTCCGATGTGCTCACCTCTGGAACATTCAGTGGAAGATCTGGTGGGGCTAGCCATGGGCCATGCTGCCCCACTCAGCCCCAGACCCTCCAGTCCCCAAAAAAAGCATAGCCTGCAGGCTGCAGAAAGTGCAGTCAGTGCTCAGGACTCTGTGACGTGGTACCAATAACTGACTCTTAAATCCAGAGCAGATACCAAATTCCTCAAGTCTTCCAGCTATAGGTACCATGGTATCAAGTATACAATCAGAAGGTTGTTTTAAAAGTATAAATTGCCCAGGGAAATGCACAGGACTCACAGCTATCACATTAATTTGTTGAAACTATGAAAATATGAAGAGGGTACAGATGTTCTCACCATAGCTGGCTTCTGCTTCTGCTTTGTCTGGTGGCCCATTTCCACACAGCCTTCCCCTGCAAGGTAAGGAAGTATCCTGATGGTCTGCTCATTCCAGTGCTAGCTTTAGGTTGGCAGGTAACCATGCAAAAGTCTTTAAGGAGACTTCTAGGTCATCCATAGGCCCCATTTTAGAGGTCTGGTGTGGTTGCCTAACTGTACGCTAGATTGTGATATATTTACAAAGTACATGTGGCTTTCTCACCAATGCAGCTAGGATTGACTGGAAAGCACGCTCACTAATCTCCAATTTTAACTCAGTAAAATGTTTTTCCACAGAAAAATGCCAATTCCTGAAAAATATGAATATATATCTCTGCAGGAACAGATTGATTGAATCAAATCTCCTAACAGCGACTAGACACACTTCCTAGGGAAACCTACCTGGTTTCCTGCTAGCTTGCTGGCCTCCCTGGAAGCCTCCCTGGTGAGCAGCATGTCTGGGCTCGTGGGCTCCCTGCTGTGATCATCATGGGGAGCCCTGTCCTTTCCTGTTTAAAATTTTGAAATAAAGTCTTTCTTCTGTTAATTAAATGAAATTTCATATTCCTGCTCTGTGGGAAGTGAAAAATTTCAAGATATTTAATTTCAATACAGAAAGAATGTGAGAGTGGCCATAAACTTGGCCATTTCTCCCACTACTGGAATTTGAGGTTCTGACGAGCCCTTCTTACACATCAGTGCTTATTCCATTGCCCACTTCTGGCTGGGTAAAGAGAACTGGTAGAAATCCAAACCTGATAAATTAACATTTGCAAAAAATTAAACTAACCAACTGTTATGAGTTTAACAACAAACAGGAGCTTAGGTTCCCAGGAGACCAACCATGGAGAGCAGCTGGCAATAAAACTTGATTGCATGTGGAAGTGGTTAGGAAAACAAAACAAAACAAAAACACAACTTCTACATGCAAACTCAAACTTCTATTCTCACCCAGGCCTTGGGGAAAAAAAAAATCAAGTAGTGAAAAGAACAACTTGATTTTTACGCAGCACTTTCCATCTGTGACTCTTAGAAAGTTTAATAAAGGAGGTGCCCTTTTACAAATACTGTAGCACACACAAAAAATAAAAAATAAGGAAGACTAGCAGGCCAGTGACAGGTATATAATCCAGGTTTCCTAGCCACAGCCCAGCACCCAACCTTCAAGAGTTTATCAAGGTAAGTTTTAGATTCAGATTCTCGGGGCATAAACTTTTTGTTCTTCTTCATAGTCAGTTGCTGCCTGTGACCCCTGCCCCGTTCTGCTCACACTGCCGACAGGCAGAACAGCCACTTGAAGCTAGCAGGATTTTCAAATACAGCAAGTCTGTTCAGCCGGGCTGATACTAACATGATCACCTTCTCCCTCCTAAAAACCAGTTATATGAACTCTTCCTCCTGAGGAACATCTTGTATGACTGACATCTTCATCCCTCTGGGTGAAGATGCAATCCAGGTATATACTTTTGGTCTTACATTAGCCTGTGCTCCAACCACAGATTTCCTACATGGGGAAATGGCAGTGGTTTGAACTGCTAGAAACTCAGCAGATTCACTTGATTTCCTGCCTTTTCCACTAAAGGAACAAGTTTGCATGGACCCTCAGTAACTGGTTCAGAGTATGCCACCTGTCTAGACTGCATACACACGCACACTCTTAACACAGAGAGGTTTGGTTTTGCCCATCTCAGAGCACAGTAAAGCCCAGAGACCTCTGCCCTGGATCCTAAGGAAGCATTTTAGCTGCAAGCATTGTAACATCTAGGACAGCATGAGATAATGTTTTGGCTATCTGATGGTAGTAATTTACACAACAAGCATATGATTCTTCTGTGGCTGGTGTTAACATTTCAGATTAGGGCTGTAAAGTGTGTCGAGAGAAACGAACTAGACATCTGGTCATACTGTTGGAATTTATGTGGGAAGCAAGAGAAGCATCTGCAAACCACTGAAAAACAAGTTTTAAACATGGAGAAGGGGAAAATAATGTAGTCTAGCAGGCATGGACAGCAGGTAAAAGGAGGCTGCTTCTCCTGCTACATTTTCCACCATGCTTCCTACACCACTGCTAAGAAACGTAAATGCAAGGAGCATTTCCATGTGAAAAGATACAGAGGAATTAGCTAAACCACTTTGCAGAGAACAGCATGATTAGATTTTGTATGGCAAGAAACAGACTTCCAAAACAGATTAAAACTGCTCTTGAAGACCAAAGCTCTGCCTTGACATAGCCTTGCTACAAGCATGACGCATACACCCCTCCTTCTGACAAAGGCATTAGGGTAGGCGTTGAAGGAAAGCTTGGTATCAAAGAAAGATGAGCAAATTAATTTCTATCCTGATTTTTTTCTGCATTGGAAGTCGTCAATTTTCAGTTTTGTTGCTGCCATTTCTTTGATGCAATAGCTGGGAAACCTGCGGGAAAAGAACACAGGTTTTCTTGGTTCCAAGCCAACACATGAACCACCAGATCATAGCACCCTTCTGCACAGAAGGGTCAGTTACAGGCACAAGAGAAATGTCCCATATGAAAACCAAATCAGAGAAGATACTCAACAGTTACGAATTTTGTTGCCAGAATTTTGTTGCTCACTTGTTGCTAATAGGGAGATTTTTGAAGGGAGGAAGATGTAGTGCGTTACAGTGACAGCATAGCATTTTTTTTAATTCTCAGCACATTTAAAAGCTCACAGTTCACAGTGCTCACAAAAGTGGCAGCTCCAGCATCTTCCAACCCTAGACATTTATTATAGACATTATTTACTGTTTCAAAAGAAAAACTTCTTCCACTAGAGGACACGATGCCAATTCTAAATTTGTAGCTACCTCTTAAAGGGAAGGAAGGGTTTCACCAAAGTCCTAAAAAGATCTTACTTTAAAATTCATAGCCCTACACATATCTGAGGCAGAGCAAATTAATTCAATCATTAAGACCTGTGCTTTGAATGATGCATTATTTTCATCTGCAAGGAAACATTTCCCACCTTTGGGAGTCACAGATCCGAATCCTTCCTTTTGAAGTTAAGACTCCACATGGACACTTTTCTCACAAAATGGACTTGCACATTAGATAGGCAACACTAATAATTCTCAGACAGAGAAAGGAACTGAACCTAAAATTTCTAGCACCTACAGGAGTGCTTTGAGTATTGAGCAATCAACTCAAGCAAAAGCAGCCAGTAGCCATGAACTCGTAATGCCTGGTCAAACTGAGCACCAAATAAAAGGTACACAGTGGAACATCTTGTCTTGCAATTTCCACTGAAATTCCAATTTCCCCAATGCAAAAACTGAGCACGTGCAAAAGTTAATGTAAGAATCCTTCCAACCTTCATATTTTATGGCAGTTCCTGAGTTAGGAGCAGCTGAGTTTTGCAGATTTAAAACTTCAGGCTTTGACTGCATAAGGTGCAGTTAAATACTTCTGACTGCTACTATTATAGTGGGCATATTCCACCAGTGAATAAGGTAACAAACTTTGAAATGTAGGCATATGGGCAGTGTGGGAATTCAAGTGAACTCATGTGTTTCTATGGGATGTAACAGCCTCATGCCATCAAAAGTGAAAATTGTTAATGACTAGAAGTCCAACATCTGTTACACCACCTTTACACACTTTCATGTGAAAACATACTCCATATGAAACCCTGGTAGGAAGCATGGCCTCGTGAGCTCTACTCAGGCTGATGGGACGCCCTGATCATCTCTGCCTGGCACCGTGCCCAGCCTCTGATTTCAGCTATCACATGAAGTGGGGGTGCACAGTACTTCAGTAAAATGCCAGCCTGACACCACCACGGAATCTTGTACTTTTCCTGCTTTTAGACTATGTCGTTATTTAATATTTTAGGGAGATCATATTTTTAAAAAATTAATATTGATTTCTATTTTACACTTTTTCCTTTAACAGTAGAAAGCTTAACTAATGAGACTGTTGCTGAGATTTATTTTGCTTTACCACCACTTGGGAACCTCTGTTTTATAGAAGACAGATATTTGTTAAGAAAAAAATGAGCTATTTTGAATTTCACCAGTGTTCAGTGTGATAACAATAGTCAAAAACTCTAACAACAAGCAGAAACAGAAGATCCCTCTCACCCTGAAAAATTTATATCAGATTTGCAAGTTTTTCTTCCAAGACTTCTACTTATCTCCAATAAACTAAATCTTAGTAAGAAAAGGTGACAGGAACTACAACATAGCTCTGAAATGTCAAGTATAAGCATAACAGTTACAAGATGCAAGTGATTCCACTTGGAATTTTTCTGGATACACTTTTTAACATATAACGAAAACATCACAAGCCCATTGTCCTCATTAGAAAGGACTCTGCCTCACATCCCTTCATACTTTAGGAACAGAAATTGTTGAAACTTGCCCACTCTGATGCCCTAATGAAGCTTAAGACAGAGGTCATTCCTCCAGCTAAGGTGGCTGTATTGATGAGGGTGTGTAGATACCTACAGTAAGAGCATGTGAAACACACAACCATGCTTCTAAGCATGGGTCTGGTTAGAGGCAGAGGTCTTTCAGTGCTGGCAGAAGGGACAGGATGCAGAATTAAAGGTGGAAAAGAAAGGCATGGAAAGGAAGGGAAGGGGGGAAATGTAGAGGACAATGAAAGCACTGAGTCAAAGGAGCTCTAAGGATAATGAAGGAAACTCTACGTTGCCTACAGGGAGCCAGGGTGAAGGGCTCCTTTTTCTGAATGTGTGCGAGTGAATGCCTCTCACAACTGCCATGCAGCCTGAAGGCTTCACCCTACGTTATTAGTATGGGAAAATTAATTTAAAGTTACAGATTTGTTGTTTGAAAAAGTTTCATGACTTTTTACCAATTTGAGTTAGAAACACTGGCACAGTCCGAGTGAATCAAGTGCAGCCACGCCAGTGCCAGACAGTTGTACAAATTTGCCTACCTCCCCCAAGAAAGAAGAAACCACACACACATAACTCTGCTGGTTAAAAAAAAGAAAAATACCATACCCCTAATTAGTTAAAAAAATATGCAAAGGCCAAGCCCCATGAGAGGGTTGCAGAAATTGACTTAACTGGCATTTGTATGGATAAATTTTATCTTGAGTGTATATTCATTAAATAAATGCTGTGGGTGTTGTTCACTCGACTCAGTATAGATCGTTCCATTTAGGCTATCGCCCATGAACTACTTTACAATGCACTGAGAGAAACAGGCACCTCTAGGGTACAACTTCTCTCCTCCTAAGGCTAAACCATGTCAGACAAATCACACCCTGAAATGCCTGTTTCTTTCCACTGACTGTAATTGGAGCCCAGGGAGATGAGCTCAGATAAAGATATCCTCTGCAAATATCTGAAGACATGAAGAACATGCAAGATGATTCCCACCCTAGCTAAAGGCTTCAGGAGACTACAACAAACCAACTGTTGGTTTAAAACAGAAATATCACACTTCGAGGCAG
>VYZW01044395.1:81327-124681 GCA_013401315.1 Balaeniceps rex | reverse complement strand
CTCTAGGGTACAACTTCTCTCCTCCTAAGGCTAAACCATGTCAGACAAATCACACCCTGAAATGCCTGTTTCTTTCCACTGACTGTAATTGGAGCCCAGGGAGATGAGCTCAGATAAAGATATCCTCTGCAAATATCTGAAGACATGAAGAACATGCAAGATGATTCCCACCCTAGCTAAAGGCTTCAGGAGACTACAACAAACCAACTGTTGGTTTAAAACAGAAATATCACACTTCGAGGCAGCGGCTACACCAATAATCAACTGAGGTGGAGTTACCGAACTACTTAGTACATTCATAGGGCACAGCTCCTCCTGCTCTGCAAGTAATCCCGAAGGCTTTTGACCAGACTGCCTGTGTGGCAATGGGTTGGGTGACTCCTGGTGGATACACCACATCCTGTCACTGGTCAGGAAGAAACCTGAGGACTTCCAAGTCCCTTGAGGACAAATTACTCAGAGAAAAATCTTGAAGGGTTTTGTTATTATTATTATTTAAAGTATAAGTGCCTTAAAATAGCATGACCAGGAAGGGTGTACTCCGGGAGTTGCCATCTGACAGATGTTGGCAGTTAAGAAAAACTCTTGAATCCAGCCCAAAGACCCACTGGCTGAAATAGGCTTGACACCCAGTTCTAACCAGTGAAACAAATGCCCGAATCTCTCCATCCTCTGGTGCCTGGGTGCCAGATGTGTCAGCGTCTAGTCAACAGCAGAGAGGCCACAAAGTACTTCCTCGCTGTTACAAACAAAACCCAGTCCTGGCATGTGTCAGTTAATAAATGTGCCTTTCAGTGCTTAACATTGTGGTTCCCAAAACAGCCCAAGCAGCAGGAAAGGAGGATTAGTGTCTTTCCAGAAAGGACACAGCAGTGAGTCACAATCTCAGCACTGCTGTGAGTCACTTTTTGACAGTGCTGCTAACTGGCTCGGCTACGAACATAAAATGACAAAACATTCCCTTTGCATTAGAGATCACGGGCAAATCCCCAAATCCAGATTAGAAGATGTCTGCGGTCCAACTCTGTAACCAGATAGGAACCTCCCCTCTGCTTCTGCTCATTTTCATGACGATAGGAAGTAGAGAGGAGCTGAAAGCTGAGACAACTGGACCACAGCTATCTTTGCAGCTCTGGCCCATCACCCACTGAAGCAATGAGCTACACCAAAGTCCTGACTTTTCACTTACTGCTGCTTCCCAAGATACAGCCTGTGGTTTACAAAGAGTCTGCTTGAGTCAGTATCGTGCTGTGAAATCTGTTGTCTGAATTTTCACCAAACAAAAGTTGTCCCTCTACATGGCACAGGCCCTACGTGCAGCTAAGCGTAGAAGGGGAGAGATGAAATTTACACCACCAGCACATGACCAGCCAGTTAAAGCGCTGAAGAAGGCAATGGTCACCCCCTCCAAAGCCCACAGGTATAATCTCGCTAGGAGTACTGCTGATGCCCTCCAGAGCCACTGACCCCGGCATGAGAGATTCTGCTCTGCCCTCATAAGAAGGGCAGAGTGTCTACTTGGATGAGGCTTGCTTTCTCTCACTGGCTCTGTTCTCTTAACATAAGCTTCAGCAAAGCCCTTGGCAGTGATCCCCACGCCTCACAGGGAGGAGCACAGTGTATATGGCCTGGGGTGAGACAACCTCCCCCAAGCACAGGGGTCACAGGGAACAGGCAGGAGATTTTCCTTGCCTTCTAGGCAGCAAAAGTCATCCTCATTAGGACAAATCTCTAATAAATATCTCTTTGCCTAATCTAGGTCAAAACATTATGCCTGGGTTGGAGTCGCCATCTTCCCTGTAAACAGGTGACTTCCCTGATCAGAGGTTGCACCTTCACTTGGAAAGCCTTCAGTTTTCGGGTAGCAATGCCACATAACTTAAGCCCTGGGCTTCATTGGTAAGATGATCCCAGAAAAAGGTGATCCTAAAGACATTGCCTGCTGAGCCAACCAGACCATTCATCCCCAGCCCTTCCTTCAGGCTGTGTCAGAGTGAAGTGAAGCAAGGCAGATAAACCCTGAGGTTTCCCAAACCCACTGCAACAGTGCAATGTGGAATGAGTCCTGTAGTCAAATCTGAGCCCTTGCATTAAGGCACCTCTGGCATTTCTGAGAGGCTTATGTGTATAGATAAAGTAGTAGCTCACAGCTTAAAGAAACCACAGCAGTTCATGGCATGATATAATTCAATAGAATACCTGGCATTTAGACGGAAACCAAAAAGCATTTCATTGTACAAAATCCTCAAATCGCAAACACTACCTCACACTTTCAGATTACATATTTTAGTGAGTGAGTAAAACTGAGCAGGGAACAAACCATTCTCACTCGTAAGACACTTACCTGGATGCATTATCCAGTTACTTCAGGATGTCTACAATTTGAGAATCTGTTTGTTGCGTCTCAGAGTCAAATTCCCTTGGAAGAGGAAGGAAAAGCTTGCATGCAGGAAAAAACATATCTCTAGAAAACAAAGGTTTGAATTCAGATTGTGCATGAGTTGCATTTTCCAGCTGTTCCTGTCAGTACGTTGCTGCCAGAAAGCCATGATTCTTTGACTCCACTTCTGAAATTATTTTTTAATATAGAGTTTATGGAAAAGACAAAGGAAAGAGCTGCTAAAACCTTTTCTTTACTATTTAATTTTCAGCAAGGTACATAATAGTTCAGAGAAAGTGGTATCCAAGCAACAGGTTTGAAAGGGGCAAAGTATTAAAAGATTGTTCAGTCAATTATCTTAGCCTGAACATGCTGTTAACTGGCATAATTGCCTTTGATGCAAAACACACTTTTCTTCTTATAGTTATAAATAATCACAGTATATCCAAAAGCTATATTAATAATGAAGAATGCCATCTCCTGAGTATTCTTCTCACATCCAGCACACACTTACACACATTTTCTCCTCCAGCCAGAGCATCATATCTCAGAGTAACTAAAAGCTGCCACCTTGAAGCAATATATTATTTTGATTTTCAGTTAACTATAGCTAGCAAAGTGATATCTCTTCTGCATTCATAACATACTTAACGTCAGATCTATCTGTCTCAAAGGACTAAAAATAATTTTCCACTCTTTTATTCCCTTAGCTCCATTAAATTAATGTACCTGAAAGATTATGAGTGGGATTCTATATTGGCATTATTAAAGAAATAATGAGTAACGTAACACCATATTACAAAATCTTTTTGATCAGAAGAATATACGTTAACCATGGCCTAAGCATTCCCCTGTGATCGCTGAGTCAAGGTTAGGGGTGATGATTCATAAGCCAGAAAGAATACAGTTCGACTTTCAGAGTTTCCATGGTTGGCAGATAGTAAAAAGAAATCTTTCTGTTCCTGCAATTAATATATTTGAAGGAAAGACAGCAAATGGATAATCTTAGAATGCTGTATCTGCAGAACTGGGCAACAGTCCTGGAAATATTCATATTTAACAAGCTTGATGTTGTTCACACATGTAAAATGGTGTGTGTGCGTATGTACTTGAAGGATTAAGCTTTCGTTCAAAAACCAGAACTGCACCTTATGACATGACAACACTCCTTCAAAACTACCATAGACGAGGCTGTTTCCTGTATAGAATTGAAAATTAAAAGACTTCTCCCAGAGGAAGATATCTGGCAGTGTAGAAGTGAGCTGCTAGAAGACGGGTTACTAGGCAGCAAGAGAGCATCAGCAAGGAGATACAGCTATCAACCTTCTCTCCCTAATCCAGAGCTACTCTGGCAGAACCTGAGCCTTCACTTTGGCAAACCAACTGTTCAGGCATAGCTTATGAAAGCACAGAAATTAAGAAGGGCGTATGGCATCTGCCTGGTTCCTAGCAGAACTTCTCATCTCAAACCTCTTCCTTTCTGCAGTGCCCTGTGCCAGAAAGATCCTGGATACAATGTGCTGATGGGGACACTCTTCTCCTCCATTGCTCCCAGCCTGCAGACAAGCCCACGCAGCTCAGGGCAGGAGTGCACCGCAGGGTCTTGGCAACCCCTGCATCTCAAATTGGCCTCTTGGCACCGAGTGATCCAATACACCTCCCTGGTGATTTCACCAATCCTTTGTGAAGGAGGCAGTTGAAAAATTGCCTTATATCTTAAACAGGAGATAAAATTTTGCATCTGTCATATCAATATGCAAAGTATAAGGAATGAATTACACTTGGAAATGAATACAGAGATATGAAATCATAGTGGGCCAGCCTCACAGCTACCTCTCACCCTGGTTTGGCTCCAAGGTGATTTTGTTTTCCACTCAGCTAGTTCAAGTCAACCTAAGCCTCAGGACAATTCATGTGGCTTCCAGAGCTAGGAACAATTTGAGTGGCAAGCCTCTTCTTTTGGAAGAGGCTTTCCAGAAAAGGTTCTTTAATGTGGCACAAAGGATTTCCCTCAATCCTCCATTCTTACTTTAAATGGATCTTTCCAATAACTCTCAAATCTGATACTTGATTTCAAGAGGAAAACAGCTTAAAATGTTCCCTGGCGTAAAAACTCTCTGTGACGGTTTTGATCATTATTGTGTAAAGGTGTTTTCAAAATGCAAATTCACACATAGAAGATTCAGCAAAGCTTGCCACCACCTTGACCATAAACAAACCCGTTCACACAAAGCAAACGTCTTTTCTGGCAGGGAAGGTAGGTAAGGAGGAGTTGCTTTACTTGTGTAATGTATATTGAAACCAACCTCCCAAGGCATATCATTGCTCAAACACCCTTTATACAAACACATCAATAAGAAGAAAGAAGATGGGTCATTGTCAGGACTTGATAGAGATGAGACAATACGTTCAAAGCAAAGCTGGGGACGACAATGACTTTGCAGTAGGTGACTGCAAAATACAGATTACTAACAGGGGCTGAGGAGAGGGACCCATTAGTCAGAACCCATGTAAATAAAGCTATATAGGAATTATAAACTAACTTTGCATGTAATATCAAAAGTTGCAAGAACAAGGAAAGTGTATGTACCAGATAACAGAGTCCTTTCTACAGTTATCAGCTAAGACACACTCTCAAACAAGGTCACATAAAACTTATTATAACAGCACACTTGTGCGCCTATCCTGCTTGAAGCATATGGGACTATGCATTCTGATGAGAGTTCAGGACACAAAGAACAGGTC
The DNA here is from genome assembly GCA_013401315.1 of Balaeniceps rex. Taxonomy (NCBI): domain Eukaryota; kingdom Metazoa; phylum Chordata; class Aves; order Pelecaniformes; family Balaenicipitidae; genus Balaeniceps; species Balaeniceps rex. The sequence continues at coordinate 119,556 of VYZW01044395.1, read as the reverse complement.
TCAGTAAATATCTTGTGGGTACAATCCAGACACTCTTGTTTTAAAAGTCAGTCTGAAAAATGTTAATACGATTCTTTAGTTTCTCCTGTACATTCAATGGCTGATACACTGCAACTTTTAAATATAGTTTTACCACCGAGCTGTGCACTGGTAACTGATTTCAGATGCAACATTTCTTTGTTGATTACAAAGTCATTTTAAATTAGAACTCCTGGTTTGAGACTGTGTACTTTGTTGAACCTTAAATTTCATCATTTTTCATACAATTCTGAAAGCAGATACAAAATAATACACAAAGTGGATGCCTCAGAACTAAGCACAAATGAAGGACAAGACTAACAGCTCCATCCTGAGCCAATAACCAATAAGTAGTTGGCAGGTGCTGTTTGAGCTTGCCACCTACACACACAAAATTTGACAGCAAATGAAAGCCAAGTAATGTACTCGTGTTTAACCTCAAGCCCTCCGAATTCACTGTTGGGACTGACATTTGGGAACAGATTTTCAAAAAGCCACTTATTCTTGTGCCTAAATTGGAGCTAACTTCTTTTGCAAAAATGCAGTACATTGAAGTATTCAAGAAGCTCAGCTGTACTTCACTTAGCTGAAGTGGCACACCAAACTTTCTGTACTAAGAGAAGGAGGTTATAGCAAAGGATTTAGCATGCAGCTGGGATGTAGATGATGCCAGTTCAATTCTCTACTACATCTTAGATATCCTACCTGATCATGAATAAGCATCTCTATCCTTGAAACAGAGAGAACCCATCCTTAAAATAATAAATAAATAAACACCACCTCACAGCAATGTTGTAAAATAAATATACACAATCTAACATGCAGCTGTCAAAACTATGGCAACAGAGTCAATAAAAGTATTTTATATGGATTCACAAGCTGACCTTCCATAGTCATCCTCCCAACTGATTCTCTGTTTCAGCCTACAAATTCCCTCCTCTTCTTTCTTGCTTTAGATGCCTGCAGTTGATAAAGCTTCCTTAAGGTGCAAGAGCTCACATCTTGCTATGCAGGCTTAATGAAGTCTCTTAGGACACCTGGACTGTGAGAACAATCCAGTCCCATAGGATATCCCAGGAAGCCCAGACCAACCCGGCTCAAACCTCCGTACGAACGTGCTGAGTCAAGTCCATTCTTGCGGCTCAGCGCAATACAATGAAGTCACGCAACTGCAAGGCTGAGTTAGTGAAGGAGTGCCATGGGAAATGGGACCCCTAAGGTTTACTAGCCCGACGCGGGGCTGTTTGGGCAGGGAGTCAGAGGAGCAAGCGTACCAGGACATGGGGCTCCAACATACCGCTGGCTAGGAGACCCTGCTGGTTCAGACACCAGTAACCAAAATTTTCTCAGTCACCTTCTTTGGCAGAGAATAAACATTTTGCTTACAGTAATGGTTACTTCAGAAACTTCTTTATTTCCTAGCGCCACATAAGCCTACACTCTAATTGTACTTCATTTCCTTAATGCAGTGTTAAGTCCTCAGGCGCATTTAAAGGCTGGAAAGAACATTAACTGCTTTGTATATATTTTTAAGAGACATTCTGAGGTCTTTGTATCTTAGATAGAGCTCAGTTAGCCTTTTTTTCTAGAAACAACTAAGTTGTCAACAAGATTAAAATATGAGTATTAAATCCTTTAAAGCATTTAGACAAGTTTGTAGATAGGAATAGGAGAGTTGTTTGGTTTTCTGGAGACACAGGATATTCAAAACTGTGCTATGGTTGAAAAGCTAAAGATAACCTTTACTTAGAAAAGGTCCTTTACTGGACCCTCACAACCCCTCTACAGGTCCAAGGCTAGAACCCACTAATAAAATCATAAAAATACTCTTTGACACCCTCAACACAGTTCAGACCTGAAATTATCTCCTACACATGCACTTAAAAATTTCATCAGTTATCACTGATTTCCCTCAAATGTGGCCAATTCATTCATGTTTGAGAACGAAACAAATCGTATTTGATCAGGGAAGAGATGCAATAAAACATTAAACAAAAGCCGTAATTGAAAATCTCACAAGTTCAACACAAAACCTGCTTAACACATTTTGTTCAGATTTGGTGAAGCACAGCCACTTTCTCTGCAGAGTCACAAAGCTATGGATGAGCTTACATGAAACTTAAGGGGCCCAGCCCACAAACCATTACTCAAGCATTAGTCCCCATAATGCAAACATTCCCATTCCTTTTAATGGTTTTCATAATGTGAATAAGAATTACTTTCAGAAAACAGACTCTGTCAGGATGAAGGGATACTAAATGGAAGTTTAGCTGAAGAAATGCTATTACAGCTCCATAACACAACCAAGTTGCAATGAATACCACTGGATCTTTACACTCCTCTGGAAAATGCAGAAGAACACAGCTCTCCAGCAGCAGCCTACAGGATCCATGAAGTACCAGCAGATGGTGCTATGAAGGTAGGCAGGTTTAAAACAAAAATCAGCTTTTATGAATCTAAATTTGACAAGCACCAACTAGAAAATATCTTCAGTAAAGATATCACAGTAATATAATAACATATTCCTTCCTTCAGAGAAGAATATAGCACAACAAAAGGGCAATTTCCTCCCTAACTCATCTGCTTTCAGGTGATGCTGCTTTCATTATAATAGTACTGCTTTGTTTCAAGAGCACAAGTGCCAGTACTCATACAGCGATCTCCTCATTACCCATCAATATGTCTTCAAGGCTTCCTTCCTTCTTGATATTTCACAGGTTTGCCTTGAAGGCAAGAACAGTTCAAGTCATTCATCTATGAAACCAAAGACATTCTCAGTGTTGTCAGAAATTGTGAAAAATCTGGATACATGACTCCAGTGGCTCCTCTTTTCCTTTTGCTTGGCAGCATAAAATAGTAATGACTGAATAAATCTTACACTTGATTTTTTTTATATTCTCTATTTAACAGTTTCCAGAGTAGGACTGCTCCTCACAGCAGGGTTTCAGTATGTATAGGTGCAGCCACACAACTGCAGAAGCATGGAGCACAACCTAAAATGAGATTGCAATGCTGGAAAGCAGGAGTGGGATCACTAGCAGAAGAAATTGGTAATAAATCATATCAAGCTATTTAATTTCACTTATAGCAGATAAAAGAATTAGTGGTATATTAATCTAACAAGTATAGCATGAGTTTGACATGATCAGGATTGTTATGAAAAATTACTGTGGATTAAAACGCGGGCCACAGCTCTAGAAGCTCCCCTCACAGAATGAAAGCACTTCTCACCTAATGATAATAATAATTTCTTTTAACTTCTGTCTTCACAAACTTCTACCTATGAAGCTTCATAAGCTGCTACATGAGCTTTTTACTTTCTACTCTTACCTTGCACAGCAGAAATAACTAACTTTTAACCATGCTGTTCTCCCAGAGCAGAAGGGCTGTTCCAGTAGCCTGAAAATCTTCAGGACTCTGCTTTTTCTGTGTTGTTGTCTAAACAAAAGCTTTTCTCTGGCCTTCTGGCACCAGATAGAGAGGAACGAGGGCCCAGCACACACTACCTCTGACCTACCACCTACCAGCCCTGGGTCCTGAAGCCCCCAAACAGGCAAGGGGATCTGCCTCCTCACTCAGAGTAGGGGAGGGATCCCCCCACGTGAGCTGCACCAGGATGCACAACAGGGACGTGCCAGGGCCTGCCAATGTTCTCTGGTCAGCCTGGGCAAGACTTACTGATTCAATGCAAGGAAAAAAAAAAAAGCCACCTATAGCTAAAAGGTAGATATTTGGCATACGTTTCTACATTTATTTATTTACAGAAGTTTATTTCATAACAAGTTTGCTAAACCAGGAGCTGAATCTGCCTACAACATAAAATAAGGTATGCAGCATGTGCTTCTCTCTGTGGCTTAGGAACCATGTCAACTTTAATTAAATATTTAATTATTAGTTGCCTCTCTCAGGACTTAGAAGACCTGAGTGTCCTGGCCCAGCTCAGGTTTTTGGTCCATGACGAGACATCCCAGCTGGCAGCGGGGATATGTATCAGCAGCGGCGGGGAAGGAAGGGCAGCACGGAGCCCCACTGACCAGAGGCAGCGTTGCTGGGCTGCAGTAGCAGGGACAGACGGGGCTGTGGTGAAAAAGAGGAGCGAGGAAGGTCTGAGCTGCTGGTACCCGAAACAGAGCTGCTGAGGAGGTGTCTGAGAAGAGAGGTGGAAGAAGGGGAGAAGGATGGGAAAGAGAAGGGCGATGCAGTATCCTGGATGGGTACAGTCTGGGAACAACTGGAAGCCAGTAACTCACAACACCAACACCACTAACCCTTGGACATCAAAGACTTAATGAGTGTAGAGTATGAGCTTGACACTCTTGTGTTGGTTTGGATAAGCTCAGACCACCACTGTCTGTGCACAGGAGTGGGACTTCAGTCTCACCAACTGCCAACCCAGTAGATTTCATCAGCATTAGATCTTTTTAAGCTAGTCTGTGTATGTATGTGAGGAAGAGGGCAACATTTTTCCCTTGCTAATCGAAGAGCCGATCCTTTTCCTGTCCATTTTGAGACACAGGTTAGACCAGCTTTCAGGACATAGTTTACGACGTTGTTCACCTGCAAGAATGGACTTCCCTCTGCACATTTTAGTATCAGTTGATAGCCAGATATTTTACATCAAGGTTTTTCTTCAGCAACCAGTTTCACAATGAGAATATTCAGACCTAACTTCTTCTCTCGCCCCAGCATTTAGCTCCAGGCAGAGAAAGGGCTGCAGTGGCAGGTAGCAGCTGCAAAGAGGGCACCATTCAGTGGGGATGCTTTGAGCACGTGGCCCGCCTTGAATGGCAGCATGACTGATGCCCTCTGGGCTCTGGATCCAGGTTAGGCCCACCACCTGCATCCCACAGTGGGTCGCAGAGCAAGAAAGAGGCCACGTCAGATGGGTGGGATACAAGCAGGGAGGATAGGCAGTGAAGTTGTGGCTGGATGGGTGAGACAACTATGCAAACAAAAGACCCGCTTATTATGAATTAGTAAGCAAGCCCGTTCAAGTTAGTGTGCAAATGCATACTCCTGTTGCAATCGGACCTCCCAGTTGCAGTGCAAACATGCTCTGTCCATCATTCATTGGGTGGTGGGTCATATGCTGTCTCGACAATGCTTCTAACTGGAGAAGGAATCTCCACTTTAGCTCCCAAGGATTTGGGCGAAGTTCTAATGTGAGTCTGAACTCTGCTGCTTACCCCTGACTCTATACTAGGTCAAATCAAAGCACAAGCCCCAGATACTAGATGTATTTCAAGTCAGAATTAATTTCTTTTTTCTTTTTCATATAGGGACCATCTCTGGTTTTGACAGAAGAGTTTACTAACACTGTTTCAGTTTCCTCTTACAATTTAGTTTCTATTCACATTAAATACTTGTAACTTCTCTCTTTATTGATTTATGATCAATACGAGAGGAGCAGAGAACAACCACACGCCTCACTCATTCCAGCAGAACACACATTTATTTGCTGTATCAATAGAACAATTCATTTGTTGGTTTAGTACTCATTAGTTCCTACGATCTCTCCCTCATAATTAAACTTTTCTCTGATGCCCTGCTTGATTTTAGTGGGAGCTTAAATCAAGAAAGGACTGTGAACTCTAAGCCAGGTCTGTTTTCACTAAGATTTCTTTTGACTCTTGCCTGTAAAATATTTCTATCTGTTTCAAAGTGAAAGGTCCAAAATGATAATGAAGTTGTTTCCTCCTAGTGAAGCACTAGTTTCCCACCAATGTCATTAAGACTTGCATGCAATCTGAAAGTTCACCTTGATAAATATCTTTGTCAGTCCCAATCCTTTCATTACCTTGATGAAGAAAATACATGCTATATCATTTGACACTGTTCCTGGATTAATATTTCCATCATCTCCACTGCAGTTAATTGTCTACATTTTTTTCTCTTGGAATAGTGGCTAGAGACAATAGGTCATGTTGTAACATTGTATATGTTAGATATTATCTTAACTGGAACTGATGCAATAAATCGACATTTACTTTCTGCCTCAGTTTCTTGGATGTGGGCATTTGTTTGGATCATAGATCAGCCTCAGGGTCTCAATGTGTACATTTTCCCCTCATGAATAATCTTTAATCTCTTCATCTATAGCAGTAAAGTATTCTCTCATTCCACTACAACATTCTACCTTTAGTCTTATTTTATTTTCAGTCCTCTGCAACATCATTGCTAACGGCTTCTACTAGTACGACAGATCCCTCCAGCACAAAAACTAACACTTTCCCTAGGACATTATACAGAATATGATGGGTTTAATTCCTCTTCTTACCACACCAAAAAGAAAAACCCTGAAGTGCGAGCAGCAGGCAGCGGATTTAGAAAGTTTGCTCAATAAACAAGGGGAGCATTTTGCAGCTGCAGAGCACATTTCAGCTAAGGGTCTCAAAACATAAAATAAGTTTCATAAGAGCCTTGCTGAGATAGGGTTATGTGAGGTTTATTTAATTAAGGTTTAGTTGATAAATGAGAATAATATTTGGCTTTTGGAGAGGAAATCATGACAGTGACAAACAACTATATTTCTCATTCATTATGTGAATTTTGTGATGTTTCTGAAGCAAAATTTTCTAATAAGCTGTGAAGACAGCCATGGATAAATTTTTTCAAACACAACGTCACAAAAGACAATGTCAAAAAACCTGCAACCATATTATGACAAACCATAATTGATTTCATATCGATTAGCTGTGTCACAAATTTGTATCAAGGGACTGAGGAGCAAAACACAGCACAAAGGCAAAAGAAAGCAATTGTGTGGAAAATAAGTGACAGAATTGTTCAACCAACTTTATCTGATATTGCACGGGAAGATGACTTGCCATTCAGGCAGAAAATATATGCCAAAAAGTCCTTAAACTAGGAAAATAGTTAATTAATACACTCAAGTTAACATATGTTTTAATCAAGTGCAGCCTAGATGATTGAAACTGTAACTGTTTGCTATCCTGAGTAAAAGACATCAAAATAAATCTTCAGCATTAAATCCTGACATGAAAATGGACCTTCTAACAAGGCAAAAATTTACAACAAAATTAGCATAGGCATTTCTCGATAACTCAATTAGCTTAAAGAAATGTGTGGTTTTCCACAGATCACCAACAATCTATCTCTTTTAGGAACCAAACCCCTTTACATTTACCACTAAAAACTTAAGCAGTGTATACATCAGGCAATACACAAATTCCAACAGCTCTATTGCCATAGAATATTAGCAGATGACTCATAAAATGCATGTTGCTCTTCTTGTTTATAAGCATGCAAATAGATAAATGGATATCAGCTTATTTTTAAAAAATGTTTAGGGACATTTGAAAATGTTTTTGACCATTTCGTGTAATGATAAGGTGTGTAATCTTCATCTATACTTACACTACATGGTATGCCTGCTTGCACACCCGCTATGTAAACTGGGAACATCTCCAAGAGGGAAAACTTACCTTGTAAATAAATAACAAACCTATCTCTCCTTTCTCTCCAACATCTCTGTTGGTACTACCTGGGGAAAGCCTGTGCCAACTAGGAACGAATCTACAAATCCACCTGGGAGCCCCCCTTTCCCTTCCAGCACATCCCATGGAATGGGGACCCCGCACCTCTGCATCACAAGGCACTGTCCTAGTCCTGCAAACAGCACAGAGGAGCTGGAGGAGATGGAGCATCATCTCTGACTCGGGTCAGCGAAAGAAACTGGGTCTTTCCAAAGCCTTTTGGAAAGTGGAAAACCTTTGGAAGAGTGGAAATGGAAGGGAAGGTCGGGTCCTATTGCGTGGTGTAGGCAGAGTGAGTGGGTCTGCCTGAGGTCTGTCTTGGTGGTCTGAATAGTCCTGGGAGATTCATGCCACAACCCCTTAAAATGGAAGCATAGATCCAGTGAGCTCCCCTGCAAATACAGTGAAACTGTTTGGCTAAGGTTGCATGGTGGAGGAAATAAAGAATTTCCTGTTTGCTTGGGAAAAAGGACCCAGGAATCTCAGTAGACTACAGCAGAGGGTTAAAAACTGGGGTAATGAAAGAGGGAAAGTTGAATGTTGTGGATGGTCCCACCCTGCAGGGAGCACACAGGGCTGTGTTAGTGCTGTCGAGTCAGTCAAGGGCTCCCACTAGTGTTATTCTTTATTTCAGTTCCATCACTTGAAAAAGGAACTAAAAATAGGGGATTATTAAAGACAAGAAAAAGTACGGTAAGAAAAAGCAGCTGCCATAACAGTTAGGCTCATGGGTACTTTCACACTTGATTCATCAGTTTTAAACCTGATCCATGCTGTCTGTTCCTCAAAGCTTATACAATCTGGAAACTTCTTGTTGAAAATAATCAGATGCCATTGTCAGCACCTAATGAAGAAATGCAACACCTTGTGAAAAATTATCAGCAGCGTAGGTGTTAGCCAGCATCTTCAGAATGGCACTGCGGAGAAGGATGGAGACCGAGGTGATCTGTTACCGCTGTCTGTGGCTCCTTTTAGGGGCATCCATGAGCATGCTACGCCTAGTCCTCAAAATACGTGGTGTTGGGATACAAGAAGGATCTGAAGCCAAGGGGAAATCTATCTGGCTAAAATCATGTAATGTGTGGGTTTGGTTTTTTTTTTCAAATCAAAGCTCCAAATTGAAGATTCTGCTCTTAAAAACAAATCATGCAGATTTGGATGTCGGATTGGGCAATAGCAGGTAACATTAGAAAACGAAGGTCTTGGGAGCAGTGCTAAAGCTGATGCATCTGGAAGTAGATATTTCCATAACTGACTATTTAGGATCATTTGTATTAGTCAGCAATTTGCACTGTTTAATAATAACAAGTACTTTTCTCCAGATATTTCTGTGTAACACTGAGCATTTCTAATATTGGAGCCTTTCTAATGTTCCAGCAAAGTCCACAGTTTTAGAAATATATCTTCTAACACACTGAAGTACATCCCCGCCTTGGATTTTCTTTTCTAGCAAACATGATGAGCATGCACTAATAAGAGCTACTAACTGGGGAACGATGAGCTTCTCAGGTTTTTGGTCTACATGTACAAAAAATTGGATATCTAAACAGGAAGGAAGCACAGGAAGAAACAGAAATTTTTACATTTGGGCTAGATATAGACGTAAGGCACAATTAACTTCCTTGTATTTTCATTGAAATCTGCATCTAGTCTAGCAATTTCCAGGCTCACATCCTGCATCACTTATTAAATAGAGACTTTATATTTGTTCCCTGTGTATCATGAGTGGCTGGTACGGCTTGGGAGAGCAACCAGACTGCTTTTTGCTAGCACTCAGCAGACCACTGAGAGAATCGTAAAGTGTTGACTATTTTACATAAAAAGGAGTGGGAAAAGACCTGAGGTAACTCCACTAGAACATAAGAGAGAGATTTCTGACTTTTCGTATCTCTTCGTTTACCTAAGAAAAGCACAACCAAATGCACCGCTCAGAAAGCTACACAAATCCATATGAGGAAAATATTTTGTGTGTAGACATGCTGCAATGACCTACCTAATACCAATTTTCTGCTTTTTTTTATTAAACTTTTAATTCAGCTTTTTGCACATACATATTTTTAAGTACCTGGTATTCACCAAATATATTAGGACAAATTACCTGTGGGACAGCAGTTAGGTAAGAACTAGGGAAGAAGCCGTGACTTTAAAACCCCAATTCTATTTCTCAGTAAAAAATGGAATTCTACAAATAAGTGTCAGGCCAACATTTACAGCATTGATACTGTAGATGCTGCCTCGTTCACTTTTCTATCAGGGACACTAATTTTCAGTTAGGTATTAAAATAATGGAAATTATTTGAAGATGGTTAAAAGACAAGAAGAAAGAAGACTTCTGGGCCCCAGGAAATCCACCAGCTCTGCCTGGGGCAACCTTTGGACATGTCAAAATCAGTGGCAAACCTTTGATTCCTTACTACTGGGGGCGTTGGTGCTGTGTGCCATGTTGCTTTTTGCCAAGCACAGCAACACCCCAAGTTAAAAACCTTTCGTTAGCACACGCTACCTTCTACAGGAGGGAAGGTAGATCTACCTTCTACAGGAGGCAAGATCCAACCCAGGGAAAGGTTGTGGGCATGAATATGAAGAACAACCTAATGTCCCATGAATGATGAGGGAAAACTGCTGAATGTTTTTTCCTGCTCCCCAGTAGGCAGACTGCCCAATTTTGAGGACCATTAATCTTCCCAGATATGCCCTACATAGGGTCCAGCCTTTACTGCCTTGAGGAAATTACTTTCTTTTTAAAAAAAATGTTTCCTGCCTCCTGAACTCCAAAGAAATGGTGGTTTTGCTCAATACATTTAGACCCCAGCTCAATGCTGATTTGAGTCAGCCAGAGCTCTTTTTCTTACTTTTCTGGAAGTTGTCTTAGGAAATAAGATGAAACAAATAAGCAGATTTGTGGACATAGGTAGCATTGCTGCCATTAATAAAAGTACAAACTTCCTTGTGCCTCCAGGTCTACCATACATCGAGTTTTGCCTAAACAAATAGTATTTTCTTTTTTAATCTTCCTGAACTTGTGTTCATTTAAAGTTATGCACTTTATCAAAGGTGAGATATGTAACAGCATCTTCAGTTTAAAAAAAAATCTGAGAGAAAAAGGTCATTCTCTTGGGTTTGATTTTTAAAGGAGCAGAAGTAAAAAATTAAGTTGAGCCATTCATGGAAATGGACCTGTACAACACTGAAACTACGTTGTTTCACATGAACAGGTGCTACTGCTTCGAGTGGTTGGATGCCATTGACGCTTCCGTGAGAGTTAAAGCTATGAGTAACTGGCTATGTTTTATGTATCTGTGCCTGCGCACCCACAGGCTATTAAAGAGAAATACGAAATAGCACACACAGCTGAAGTGCTGCTATGCTCAGGTGTCTGTAAGAAACTCCTGTTGTCTTTTGATAGATTAACTGACAGCGTTGATGTTATTACTGAACTAGATCGATCCTACACTGTCTTCCTCTGTCCATATCTTTAAAATACAACATGCCTTTGTTTTCAAAACAGATCTTGCACTCTTTCTTCCAAAAAGGGAATCAAGATTGATTAGCCTTGAATTTTCAGTCACTTGTTTTGCAATCCTTTAAAGAGATTTTTGAAGCTAAAGAAGGAAAAGCTATTATCTTGTGACCCAGAATATAACTTCCGTATTAGGCATACACAGGGCTTCTATTTACAGCACCAGAACAATGAAGATTATCCCCAGCGATCATTTCAAAACATGAATTGTGGTTTTTGATGACTAGACCCTAATTATTTTTTTTAACAGAGATAAAAACATTACTGTAGCAGATTTCATCCTACTGGAACAGGCCTGCTTTTCCAAATCATCTTGTCCTTCACAAGCACCTTAGGAGTACAAACTCAGAAGTGTCCACAGTCAGCAGTTAAAAACCAGTTTCAAAGTGGAGCAAAGGGAGGAGGAAAAGCCTCTGCCTGCTCCTGCCCATTCGCCCTGTCCCCAGGAGGGGGAAGCCGAGCTCCGCCAGCTGCAGAATTAAAGTTGCAGTGAATTAAAGTGAGCTGTGCGTGGGATTTTTTTTCCTTAACATCAGTTATTCTTATGCTTGCTCTGATGCACGCAGTTAAAATGCTCCTAGTGGCTTCTCCCATGGACCCCCACCGTGGGCAAGCATCTTTCTAACCTCACTGATAATGCTCTAAGTTTTGGGTCAGAGAGGATGGGTTTTTTTCTAAGCAATTTTCCTCTTGAGCAATAGGAGGATCAAGCTGACATGAACCACACTGTCTTTCTGGCTCTCTTCTCACCCACACAAATGCACTGCTCAGAGCTTTAACGAGGAGTTCGGAGCCCAGTTATCAGTTTAAATTAACATAAAATGCAATTGTCCCTGTTATGCAGGGCCAACAGCCTGTCTGGAATGCTTCTTCTCCTTATCGAGGAGGATCAGGCTTTCAGATAAGGCCATTTGCTGGAAATGAGGAGAATGATTCAGTTGCCTGAACACTTTCATGCCATCGGAGACACCCCAGTCTCTGGGCAGGAGCAGAATTCCTGTAGGTCCACGTCGTACCCCCAGACCTGTCTCAGATACCCGGGGGCATCTGGCCCGGGACCACTGCCCACCTTTGGGCAGCCGAATCCTCCACTTGGACATGCTGTCTGTCCAGCCCGCACAGCAGGGTTTGGTCCATGGGCAGGTGTAAGGTGTAAGCAGCACACAAGGTGCAGGCTGAAGTGGGGGATTCGGCTTAGAAAATGAAACCTTTTCGTGAAGTACAGTAACCGCAACGAAGTGGCGGCTGTGTGTTTATCTCCAGCGCGTAAAACCATTACTTCTGAAGTCGTTACCCAGCGTTTCAGCTGCTCCGAGAATACAAAGCCTCATAACTGTTTTATGAGCTTCTCGGGCCGTGAGGAGTTCCGAGTAACAAAGGACAACATGTGTTGAGTGGATCATTTAATTAAGGAAGAGCAGGCTGCCAGCAGATAGGGAGCAATTCCCCCACGCAGAGGAGTCAGCCCCACTGCCAAGTAGTGACGCAACCTCCGCAGCAAGTACCACTTCAGACCTGTCCTCCTGGGGAATCTAAACCAAAAGCTCATGCCAAATAAATCTAATCAAGTACATATTATTATCCTCAGCGGACAACTTTAAGCTCTCAGACAATTATGCAAAACAATTTTTTAATTCAGAGCAGAATCATCTTGAGAGATATCTGCCTGAGGGCAAAACCCAGTGTCCTTTCCCTTTGGATAGTACTGCAAAAGGTCAGCATACCTGACAAGCCTTAGGGTCAGCAAACAATCATGGACTGACTGAGCAAATTCTTCCTCACTGCTTTTAATGAGGAAACAGCACATGCAGTAGAAGCATATCTTACTCCTGCTACACAGCAATATGCACACAAAGCTGCCCCGCTTCTAATGTGTTACCGCCAGCCTAAAAAGCTTGACTAGAAATCAAAAAAGATTTTTTAATAAAGAACTGTTTAGCAAAAGATGTCAAGGTTCTCCCACAATATAGTATTTCTAATATTTCCCAGTATATTAGCCCTGAACTTTTTTATTCATCATGCTTTCAAGCCTTCCTCAAAATGACCAAAAGCAAGCAAAGCAAAAGATATAAAAAACCTTTTTTATACAAAAGACTTGGAGAACATTTTTTGCATCCTAGTTCTCTGCTGTGCCTTTCTGTGTATTTGTATAATGCACAGCCTTTTGGTTCTTGTGGGAAATGCCAGTATGCAAGCAGTATATAGTATTGTTGGCCCAGAATTTTTGGAGATTCCTACTGGAAAAAAGTCTCCTTATTGAGCATACATCATCAGGGACTAGAAAACTGATTCTGTGCATGCCAATTTTTGTATAAAATTAAATAAAACTTGGCAATGTGATTTATATTTCCAATATAGAAGCAGTTGCTTGAATAACAGAGTTTCTAAGTGCATATATGATTTAATGATATACAAGACTCACTGCAATTGCCTCCATTCCAGGAGCTTATATTTCCCACCAGGAACTGCTGAATACTTTCTTCCACATTAGCACAATCCAATCCAACAAAAATTATTCTGTTAGGCTATTTTTTAATTATTCCTGTTGGAAAAATCCTTACCTATACGGAAACTATGTTAACATTGTGCAATTCAGAGTCTGACTGCATGCATGCTCATTTCCCTGCCAGTGCCAGCGCCAGTGCCAACGCCAATGCCAACTCTGTGGCGTAAACCCTGTGTATTCGTTTCTGTGGCACGGTACTTCAAAATCTGGGGCTCTAGGTAATGGAAGGTTTTTATGCCAGCTCTTCTACTGGTCCATACCTTTCCTGGCCATGTGAACAAAAGGATGGAAAGACTGGTTTTGTGATGCCAAACACATTAACCCTTCATACATGCATATTCCTCATCACTGGGTTTTTTAAGCACTGCACACGGCCTTGTCCGCTGACAACCTGATTTGGGGTTGGCAAGTGTGAGAGCGGCACCAGGGCCACAGCACACAGTCCTCTCTCTCCCTCACTTTTCTTTATTTTGCAGGGTCTCTCTGGAGCGACTTAAGTACAGGCTCGATTAGCCCTATGCAAATTTTAGCTTGTACATTCTCTTATATTTGCATTTTTACTAATTCTTTTTTTGTGTGCCTGTAGACACCACCAGGTTTCAAGAAACGGTGTGCCATCTGCCATACTGCCTCATACCAGGGACCCTGTCTCGCTTGCAAATACTGAGCACATCCCAAAATTCATCTCAGCCTGTGTCCCCTGATCTTATCCAGACCCGGGGCCTGAAAGAGATCTGGTGGAAGTAGCTGCTTCGTGCAGTCTGTGGCCTTGTGCTGGCCTCGAATATCCTCCCCCCCCCGTGTTCTCTCACCAATACACATCACTAAGGCAAAGTTACAAAACTCTTTATACATGTTAGAAGCGGCATATTTGCACTTAAACAACTTCCACCGCCGTATCTTTCTATACTCAAAAGAGAGGATTTGAGAGCCTCTTTTCCCAAGCTCAAGTCAGCGAGCCCTCGCGTGCCCTGTGCCCTTCCCGCCTCCTCCCCGCACTGCCCCACGGGCCAGCATGCCCACCAGCGCTACCAGTGCTGGGGGAGGCCGCTCCTCTGGGTGTTTGTGGATGATCTAGTTTTAACGGGCAACAACAAGCAGTTTCTTGCCTGTTTAAAGTACTCAGAAAATCCACTGCTTCCCCACGTTACTTGTGCTCAGAGCTTGGTGGGTAGGTCCTTCCCAACTGAAGCCCGTTTTGTCCTTCAGGGGTGACAATGTTTTCTTTCAAAAGGCAGACCAAATTTATTTCCCTGTTCTTTAAGCCTCTCAGCTCCTGGCCTAGGTGGGTCAGCAGCCTCTGCGGTGCCTCTCTCCAGCCAAAACAGTGACCACTCATAGATTAAAGATGAAGGGAGGGTCTGAGCTTGAACCTACCCAAAGTTTGAAGCAGAGGACCTACAAGGATGAGAGAGAGTAAACGGCTACTCTTGGAAGCCTGGAATCCATCTTGCACAAATTAAACCCAGAATATTACACTAGGATCCGGATCTGAACTTCCTCGTAGCTGTAGGAAGTCCTAGACAAAGTTCTTGGCCTAAGTCTGTTACGGATTAATGCTAAGTCACTTTAAAATGGCACACATGTAACCACAGAGTCTGTGTATGCCACAGGCATCTGACTGTGTTTCTAGCTTTGGTGCACTAATCATTACATATGAACTAATAAAGTGAAAACATTCAGATTTTAGTATGCCTTGTGTTTATCACTTTATTTCTTCAAGAATTTCAATGCTTTTACGAGAAATAGGTGATTCTAATAACAGTTCCTCAAAACCAGAAACAGCTCTGTATCTGATATTAAAAGGACTATAAACCATCCATGCAAGTAAAAGCATTATAAATTTTTTACTGCTATTACAGTATTATTTGTCAGACAAGCCCATCCCCACAGAGCTGGGATGCTGATTCTTAGAAAGCATGAGCGTCATCCATTCATGTTGACTTCAGCAGAACTTGCTGACTCTTGGTCCTCAGATCAAGAAGCAGATAAACACTATCACAGCAGTACTCTGGGACAGCGTGGGCTCAAAATGACAGCAAGAGGGGCTATAAACTGGAAAAATTATATATCCGAAGTGTATACGATACTCTTTGTGGTGACTTAGTAGACCACTGAGGTCTTGCTTCTGTAAATACCTTATCAGGGTAGCCCCGCCGAACCCTGTATGTACTCAGGTATAAGACCTACTTGCCTGGAGGATGGAAACCTCCAGCAGTACCCATCAGGCCTTTTACATAAACACTAGCATATAAAAATACTTTTCTTTTTAATATTTTCAAACACTTATCTAAACAATGTTTATTTATAATTAAGAATAGCTATCTGTTTTTCATTTTGAATAGACCATACAGGATTGTGAATCTGAGAAAGGAGCAGGATTTCTCAGTACATAAGTTTAAAGCTTTATTTTGAGCCTTGGTGAATTAAGGGGAAAAAATCATACTGTAAACATACTTGAAAGCATTTTGTCTTGTTTCTAAAGGCGTATTTGAAAGGTTTTTCACATCTGAATAGAAACAGGATAATAATCAGAAAATGTAATCTCCTGAGAGCTGGCAGGAAAATAAAATAAAGCCAATGTAACGAGCACAATCCCATCTGTACATTACTCCCTTCTTCTGGGCAACCTCAATTCACACCCAGGCTGACAAGAGATGAGAGGCAGACGCAGGACCAAAACAACCACGTTAAATTATAGCCACGCTATTATTTTACTGGATAATTGTTAGATATAACTGCATTCCGCACTTGAGGAAAGGCCATACAGACCACTCTCAAAGCAAGTACCATCGCCAGCTGGGAGAAGACTGAGCTCTGCTGGCACCTTCTAGATGTCAGCCCCAGGCTAATTCACCTTGTAGCCTTGGCCCTGGCTCAAAGTCCCTCAGCTTCTTGGCAAAGCCTGTTGCTGAGGGATGAGTGCAGACAGTGACCAGCCTCACCAGACCTCACCCTTCTCAGCATGCTACACCACCTCGGCAGAGTAATATCCCTGCCTGTCTCTGAATGCAGCTTCAAAGATAGCCCAGCCATATAGCCAACCATGTATTCAATAGCTGGACCTCATCATACTGCACAAACCCAGTGAAACCACCAATTTCTATAGCACCCTCATAACAAGCTTTTTAAACACTTTCTCAGTCTGCCACTGGTCAGCAGAAAGTTAATCTTTTCTACAAAATGTGACTCAGACAGAAAACACTCGGGGCCATGATACTAGAGCGGCAGATATACGCCCCTGCAGGACTCGCTTTCCTTTTAATGACTTTCCAAAGATTTTTTCCCTCCGGTGGGAACAAGAAGAATGCCAGATGGATATCTTCTGCTTGGGCAAGACCATACTGGACTGGCTCCACACCAAACCACAGAGACATGAACCAAAGACAAGATTCTCTGTGAAAATTAACACACACTGTTAGGGGGTAATGCAGGAACAAACACATCTAGGAGCCATGGGGGTATAAACAGTCCAGACAACTTACTGAAGTTTGTAGTTGGCTGGGAAAAAAATTTACTGGCATGGAGTCTTATTTAGAAATGAAGAGAGTAATGCCTTGATTAATCCCAAGGCAGTAGTAAAGTTACAAACACTTGTAATACGTGTCATATATATATCTTCCACTGTGGTCTAAATAGCAGAACTTTCAGGGACAGAAATATCCCAAATACTCTTGAACAATTTCCACTACTGACGAAGCTAGCAACATTTCCATTAAAAACACATGCTGTCCGTCAGTCTTAAAATGAATGATTTGGGCACTTGGACACTTTCGCAGATCCTTACAACTAGTGGCTGTACTTATTTAGAAGTGCGCAATATTCTGCACAACATTTTCCATTGTGTCACAGAGTAGCTACTACACCATTTTCGCTGTGTTTTCACAGCCTCTTCTGCTTTTGTGGTTGTGTGGGTGGACAGGCATGGGCAGTGTGCAAGTCACAGCGAGGAACCCGTACGCGTGTGAGCGCAGGCAGAGGAAGTCGCTATGCATGCATGCTTGACTGAGACCCTTCCAACTGTGATTCCAGGAAAGCCCTGCATGGCCCTGGGTGGAAAAACAGGTGTTCGGATGGTAAAATTAGCACAAATAGGGAAACTGGACACTCTTGCTGTGTATCCTCTCTCACTTTTTATTTGAGCAAATTAAAATCTGATTGAAAATCTCTGTATAGCATGCAGAGAACAAAGTAAGAGATAAACATCTACTGAATTATGAGTTGCCTCAGTGACGTGTGCTGTGTTGCCAATGTATTCCTGTGATTTTCATTCCCCGTGCTTTCTTTTCTAACCTCTTATTCTCGTGGGTGGAAGTTCTCATAAAGGAAACGGTCAAGTGAAAGATACAGCATTTTAACAAAATGTCATCTTACCTTTCTTGTGGATCCATGCTGGCCTCATGCACACATGCATACATATGTGCATTTCCCTTGCCATAGTCCTGGTATTCTGAAAGCAGAGCACAATGTGGATTGCATCTGCTGCGTAGATATATGAACAACATACAGGAGAACTAGGATTCCTTCCCTCCCCTAAAATATAATCAATGCACAACCTGGTCCATTTGAAAAGCAAAAATAAAGAAAACCTTAAAAAAAACCCAACACTTTCTCTAGAGAAGTCTTATGAGCTGTAAGGGCAATCTCCTTTTGACCAAGGATCATATATTATACCCTGAGTGAGGGTGAAAACCACTAGGGCAAGAAAAATAACCCCAACCTTTCCCTTAGTTTATAGACAAGTTGCCTTGCAAACTTCTCCCACGAACTCCTCAACCATCTGTTGTCTTCTCTCCTGCAGCCAAAATATGCTAAATTCTAGCAACAGACCTTAAACAAACACAAGGACTCTTCAGGGAGATGAGCAACAGCATAAACCCCTAGCTGTCCTACTTTCAGAAAAGAAGTAGAACTGACTGGAATAAGGGAAACAACCACTGCTGACAGGAGATGTGCCAGTCCCTAAAACAGTCACTCAGAGAAGGTCCAAACATCCATAGGCAGCTTTTTTCTCCTAACAAAACTCCCAAGGTTTTGAGAGGGAGGACAGACGAGGGACACAGCTACACGCACATCTGCAGTCCTTTACTTGCAATCTCACTGAGTGCCAAACATGTATGCACATATAAACATGCACACGTGGGGAAAGAGGAATGCACATTTCTGCACCCCAGATGAGGTATAGCAGGAGCAGTCAGTATGTTAATCCTACTTGTTGCAGAATGGCAGACTTACACAGATCCTGCTAATATAAACATACTTAAAGAGGAGAATAAAAGGGATCACAACTCCTCATTCACACTAGGGAGAAACAACTCTTAACAAGTGCTGTAGAAAACTAAGCCTGTAATCTCCTAAATATTTGGAATAGGATCTTAAATCATCTGGTGCAAGTTGTCTCTCAGCAACCCCAGAGCTCAAAGGCTGAATGACTGCACAGCACTTTCAATAATTAAATAAATATTTGTCTTTACAAAGGCAGTATTTCCTTGTTTCTACTTAGAGCTAACATTAACTGTTACGAACTAGCACGCTTAAAAGAAACCTTCCTGTACAACCAAGAACATTTTAAATGTATGTACTTAAGACCCTTTTCAAAAATGACCTACTGGTCCAGAGAGCAAATTATTTGCATTTTATTAATAATAAACCAGGAATCACCACAAGCACAACTGTAGCAGGATTTTTTTTCTGAGGCATAGTACAAATGTAAAGATGATGGAGGAAGGCATGAACTCTAGCCCATCTTTCTTTTCTTCTCACAAGATCAGTTCCTACAAAGTTTAACTTGGAGCTTAATTTGGGTTTATTTATGTGAGTCATCTGGTCTTAAAAATGGGTTTACCAGGATTTTGTATGTCTGCCTGCCTGCCTGCCTTTCTGTTCTTCTTTTTACATTTTCCAGCTAGCATTTTGGGAAGATGCAGTCTGTTAACATCAGTGCAACAAAGACAGCATTTTCAATGCCCTGCTAAGAAGAGACAGAAGTGTTTGTAGGCTAAAATTCATCTGATATGTAGCTCCTCTGACGGAGCAGAGGTAAAGGACCTGATTCTGCACCCTTAAAGCCCATCAGTCTTTTTATCCATTGTACTGACTTTGAATTTGGTTTCTATTCCACCATTAGTTGCAATGCTGTACAGGTGAAGAACGGTAGGTCATGTCAATAATTCATCAAACTGGGGAAGAGCAAGAAATGTAATGAAAGGTCAATGTTCACAAGCAACAGAAACGTACTTCAGAGCAACGCTGTGGCACAAAGGCTATCAAATGGCTGGCTAAGGGAGAGTAGAGAGGAGACAGTCAGTCTAACAAGGCTGTTCACTCCAGCACAGAAACAAGAAGGGAAGCCAACGACTGGAAGCAAATCCAGGCCACCGCCAATGGAGAGCGAGGAAGAAGTTGTTAAGAGCAAGAACGATGAGCTCTGGGAATGAACCACCCACTAACATAAAACACCATGTAGATCTGCTTCTCTTGTGGGTTGTAGGTTAAACCTGGAGGTCTTTCTGGAGACAATGCTCTAGCCAAGCATTTGCTGGAGAGCTCAGGGCCCTTTGACTGTAGTGGCTTACAGGAGTCAAAGTAGCAGGTTTAATGGTCCTTTTGGCCTCTGTGAAGTCACCATGTCAAATACAGATCCCTAACAAGACAGGGGATGGATGAGTGGGGTACCTGCAGGGGCAAATATGCCAGAGTCCCCCAGCTGCTGTTGCCTCTGCTACTGCCTTTGGGATCAGAATGACAGTGTCTGAAGGGAGCCTGGGTGGAGGTGGCAGGGAAGTATGTCAGCCTTGGGGGCCAGCCAGCTTTCTTATCATTCTGGTGCAGCATACTCAGAAAGCAAATTCAGGGGTTTTTCTTCGTTCTTTGCAGCAAAGGGAGTCTTGTGGCTGAAACCAACTGCCCCAGGAGCTGTGGTTATGTCAGGTCCCAGAAGTGCTGATGCCTGAGGAAGCTGAAGGGCTGGAGCCAGATGGCAGAGCAGCGGGGACTGTAGCCAGCACTCTCCTGAACAGGGTCCCCTCAACTGTCACAAAGTCAGGGATCAACATTTGCTTTGCAGTGCTGGCTGTGCAGCATGACCACCCAAGTATTAGTACGTCGGCTCTTTGCCTCTTACTACTAGAGAGCTTGTACCCCATGTTCCTGCGTTGCCCGAAACAGTGGAGTCCCGATCTCCTCTGGAATGAGGCTCTAGTACAGATCATGACCAGGTTTGGACAGAGTGCCCAGGCTCAGAGCTGCTTATACATGGAGGTGGCCGTGGTGGCTCCCTGAGTGCTCACGTCGGCTCCAAGAGCTTTTGGAAAGTGCAGCCCCCTGCAGAAGCCCGTGCCCTTGCTCCCTTGCCTGTCCCTGCTCGGTACATGGCCCTGGGTACCACAGCAACTGCCCCCCTACAGTTTGGGCAAATGAGAAAGTTACTCTGGGGAAAGCTGACGTATGAACTTGTGGTGCACCAGCTGCTTGGCAAGAATCGCCTGGGAGTGTGTTGTCATGTGGCAAAGCTCATCTCCTTTTCACTGCTTTCTGGAGAATTTCAGGGAAGTAGCATGAGAATGGGCAGTGTCCACAGAGCAGCTGACGCCCTGCCAGTTCACATCCTGCTTTACCCTAGGGAAAATTACTTCTGTGTCATTAAAGACAAAAACTCATCTTAAATATCATCAAATTATGGTAGATCATGACTTCTTTTAATATAAAAGAGCAGAGTCTTCAAAATTTCTCCTTCAGAAATGAAAATCAGGATGAATTATCTCTGAGATTTGTCTAGACAAGGATCATGTTATTGCCTTGACCTGTCATGGGAGCACTTACTGGCTCTCTGTGATGTAGATCTTCTTTTCCAAATCTCTGTCTTTTCTATTCTTTCTTTCTCTCTCATTTTTTCCTGCTAAACTTCCACTACTAGGAACTACATCAGATAACCTGAAAGGGAAAAATAAAGTTGCGATTGATAAACTGAAAAACAAAACTGAGAAATAAAAAGTCACTTCTCTCAATCTGAGCTGTAACTGGCATAGCAGTGTACATTGCTCCACCAAGTCTGACCTACATTACATCATACCAACATCAGTGATGGAAAAAGGGCAAAGAGACCATATTGCAATATTAGCTAGAGGAAAGTGCAAGAAAAAAAGAAGTAAAGCGGTCAGGAGAGCTTTACAAAAATATTACAAAATATTGCATATATGCAAACAATGGTGCAAGAAAGTTCAGCAGTGAAGGGCGAAGGAAGACACTGGAGATCTGATCATCAGTTGATAAGCCATGCAGTATTGCTTCTTGTTTACTTTCTGGGGCAAGCCCTGACCTGGTGTGAATAGAACAGAGAGGCCTGCACAACCATGGCTGGATTTCATGGCGTGACAGCACACACAAAACCAGACAGTATTCGCAGGTAGATCCCCACTTGTACTCGCTGGAAGACTGACAGCTGATGACATGTCTCTGATTGTAGCATTATTCAGTGTATTATACCAATTATGGAATCAGCCTTAATTTCCTGACCGCTACATCTCCTAAAAGACTGGGCTTTTAGGGGAATTCAGCCAAACCACCCATCTGCCCTACAACCACATTTTCAAAAGCCCGTATGCCACGCTACATTGTATCTAGACTTTGTATTACTAGTGGTATCGGAGGGAATTTTTTCAGTCATTTAAGGGCCAGAACAGCTTTTTACAATAAAATGGAACTACAGTTCTCATCAAATCTGCTCCTAGTAGTAGTACCATTTTTGATCAAATAATTCAATAAACAACATAAGACATACAGATTTCAGTTCCTGTTCCTCACTACTTGGCACCCATATCACATCCTGTTGTGTTACACAGTCTCCTATTTGACTGTGCTATGAGGAGAAACAAACCTTTTTCTAAATTTTCTAATTCTAAAGACAACATTAAAATGTTATTTTAGGTATGTGATGGGCATTGTTTTGGTCTGGACACTAATGTATCCAGGAATACAGCTGTGTTTTTCTTCAAGGAGGAATATTTTCGTATCAGAGATTTTTTTCCAAAATTTGCTAGATTCTTTAGTTCACGGCAATGGCTTATAGCAGGACAGATGCATGTTTTCCTTCTACTGTAGTATTAAGAATATTGTTTACTGTACGTGTTGTTCTTAAAATAGCTTTCTATATGGTCCATTTAGACTGCCAGTTTGGAACACTATATCAATTTCCAAACCCCTGCTTAATATGTTTCATTATCTCAAATCAGAGCTCATTCATTTTAACAATTTAATATTGACTGCTTAATATGTTTCATTATCTCAAATCAGAGCTCATTCATTTAACAATTTAATATTGACATAATCAAAAACATAGGCAAGTTACAATTAAATCTATAAAATGACCGACAATATTTTTTCTTTTAATCTGCTTCTTAAAACTCTTGACGTCCAGTGAGATATATTTGTACAACAAATACCTGTACTGCATTTTATACTTATGTCCTTAGAGTAAATTTTAGTCTTGAGCCTTTACATAAGTATATTTGTATTTGAAGATATCTCACCTGTTCACCTATTGCCAAGATGGCTCTTAAGCATTTTCTCTGAACATTTCATTAGCTCTTTTCCCAGAAGATCACGATGATCAGAAACAAAGAAAGATCTTAATTGTATGACATTTTATGAATCTAATCTTATTACAGTTTGGGAAGGCTGAGGTTTGAAATTAGTTTTGGTAGCTCCTATATGCCTTAATGTTTTAGTTCTAACAAGAGATTGGTCGCTTTATGCATCATGAACTCCCTCTTCACGCTCTCTGCGGAGAGTTTGCCAGTCATCAGGATCCAGGCTTAGCTGTGATGGACTTTTTTAATTGCTCAGAGGATTTCCAATGTGTTGTGTGTTATGTGGGGTAAGAAATCACATGCTGAAGAAGTTGTCCTGGAAACCAACATCTTCCTTTTGGAGAAGGAAAACTTCAGCTGGATGGTCTCAGACAAACCTGCTCCTTCTCTTCCTTAGCAAAAGGCATCTGCATCTGACTTTACTCTGAGCTTGTTCTTCAGCTGTACCCACTCTCTTGTCATTCTTATGGTCAATGTATTAAACCTGGGCAAAAGAAAATAATCCTTCACCAAAAGGCATTTCATGCCTCAAAACCTGTGAACTCCTTTTCCACAACAGTTTCTTTGATGCATTATCTGGTGTTCTTAACAAATGACCTTTTGCCACTTGTGATCAGAGCAAAGCATATCTGGCAGAAAGGAAGCTGAGTAAAGGAGCAGAGGACAATTCAGGCACCAAGAGCACTCTTTTGCTTGGGATCACTCACAACACAGGAGATCCACACAGGACAGCGTAGGAGAGGCTCAAGAAACATTTTCAGCAATTACATACTGTTCTCGATACTTTTTTTTCAACACACACACACACACAGTGAGCAGGTAAAAGTATTGCCAAATTATTCCCTTGCTTTTCTTAAAACAACAGGAAATCAGCTAATAAAGCATGACCAATAAAGAACTGTGAATACCAGTGCTCCTTTCTAATAACGTAATCAAAAATATCATGGTCCTTTCCTTCTCCGGGCATAAACAAACCGGTTGCTGTTGCTGCCATGGAAACAGAGCATGTCTTGCCCAAAACTGGTATTTTACAGTGCTACAAGTGTCTTCTTTTGCATGGGGCAGTCTTGAAATTTGGGTGTTAAAAGTGATCTTTTTGGCCAATGCCCTGAGTGCCTAGTGCGACAACAAAATGGGAGGCAGAGAGCATAAAGAGCAAACAGACAGACTATTGTTTTCTCCTAGTTCATTCACTTCTGTGAAGTGTATTTCTTGGCAGTTCTTTTCCATAGCATCAGGCCAAGCTCACCATCTCAAAGGGTCTTCTCAGAATCATGAAACATTTTATTTGGAACCACATCTTTTCCCTCATTTCATCACCAACCTGTTCTCAGCAGTCAGCTTTGCTGTTTTACTCCAGATGTCAAGGAAACAATTTGCTTTTGTGCAAACTGTCCTCCCCTCATCCTCTATTTTTAAGATGGAATGTCTCTCTTCTACTTGCTACTTCTGCTACCTTCAAAGTCCATAGGCAACATATTTGCCACGCACAAGCCATAGGAGTTAGTTTCTTCTTCTGATGGTCTTAAATGCCTTAATTTAATTGTGTCAAGTGGTGCAGACACACCTAAGAGAGGACAAATTAACTGTCAACAATAAGGTTTTTTTACAAATACTCTACTTTAGGAGCTCAGCTGTCTCTGCCTCTCACACTGAGACACACACATGTGCACACATGCCCGCAAGAGGATCATCTTTGAGCCACTTCTATGTCTCAACTGGAGAGTACAGCACGACTTAAGATTGCACCTATGTGCTACAACTGGGATGGGATTTGCACTTTAACAACCTCAAACATCTTGATTTTCCGAAGATCCATCTTTCCTGTCATAAGCATTGTAATTTTAGAAGCCCGATCAGACAGCTTTGCATGTGATTTGCCTTGTGACTATCCTATATCGTAGCTTTTTTAACAAAAGAAAACAAATAAATGTACATTTTTGCATTACTAAAACTAGACCTTGGGAAATGAAGACAACTGCTGATAACAATTCAGTGTTCTTTGATAAAAAGGAAGTCTTATCATAACTTTCAGAGCCATGCAGAAGCAGCAGTAGTAACTTTGAACCACATCTTAGTAGTAGCTTTGATATACAACTTTGAAGTTGGCCCTTCTTTGAGGTGGAGATTGCACCAGATAACCTTCAGAGGTTCTTTCCTGCTGGAATTTTTCTATAGGCATACGGTGGTAAGGATGAGGAGCCACATCTTTGATGAAAACCTTTCACATAGGCTTTTCAAACATCCTTGCCTATTGTTGTTCATCTTATCTTGGATGTGATACTTGTAGGGGAAAGATCACGTAACTGAGGTGTGTATTTTGACCCTAAGCCAAATACCGCGACTTATTGCTAGTAAGTGACGTATTAACAAATCTGTATCTAAAAGAATAAAAATATATTGCTATTCAGTGTAAACAGAAGGAACCACATCAGCTGCAATGATCCTCCACTGCAGCTACTTCTCCTTTTTTGGTTGTGTGGAAAGAAACAGGGGAACACTCCCCAGGGAACATCTTATACCTAACGGCAGTGATTTAGCAGTGAGAGCCTGCTTTTATTAACGGCAGGGTTGTTTGGTGTGTGCCATAGCAATGGAGTCACTGGCAGAAGAATATCCTTGTATTTCAAGCCTTCTGGGGAATTCTGCAGGTAGGGGCAACTTAGGACCTGCCTAAGACTGGGCCTTAATGAAACACCATTTGGAAGGGAAATAAAAGACAAAGTTGCCTTATAGATCAAAAACTCATCAGGGATTTCAGGCAATGCAGATTGAAAAGCCTGGTGCAGGCAGAGAAGAGGCTTGCACCTGACCTTTCCAAATCCCAAAGAGTCTCCTGGCTATAGAGAGACATTTGCCTTTCTTCCTTATTCTGAAATTCCTTTCCACCAAAACTGGTACACACGTGTAGTAATAGGCTGTTCTTATTCATCATGTATGAAAAGAGCGTGATAGAAACCGTTGCAAGGAACATCAGAAGAGTGCATTCAAACGATGCATTTTAGAAAGAACAAATTTATATCCAGAACTCTAAAAATTAATCTATAAAGTTAATCCACAAGCATTTAAAGTCAGGAAGCTTTTTGCCACGAAGAACTGATTCCATGTGCATCCCTGTTCACCAAGTGTCATTAAAACAGCACCTGAAATATCAAATGAGTAGTTCCCAAACTAGGATATTCCATCAGCAAATATTTCAGTAAGAGATGTGAATTGGCTGCTGCCAATATGTTCTGCTTCAACTGTAATTCCATAGGAATGTTTATCTTCCTTTAAATCTAATGTAAATTTAAGTCTACCCTCCCAAACTGATCACCGATTTGCAGCATGTCAGCGATACACTGAGAGGCTGAAGTAACGTTGGCTGTAAGGACTCAAAACTGAGAGCCCCGCTTCTTGCTGCTTGCTGGCAATGGAAACAGCACCGAGACCTGCGAGTCTTGCACAACCCTGGAGTTTCTTGTTCATCGTGGACAGAGCAATTGGTATTCCCAGAGTGACTCAGAACCAAGACCAAATAAAACATTAATGAGGCAATCTTTTTTAACAACTGTCACTGCAGCGTTTGTTTACAGTGTGGCAGTGACAGCTTTGTGGTGCATGTCACAAATGTTGGTGAAGGAGTCCCAGCTGGGTCAAGGTGCCTGTAAACAAGCCAAACACAGCCACTGATGTGGAGCCAGAAACAAAACTGCTGGTGAACGTGAACCACAGCTTTCAAATAGCCGGCTACTACTCCAACACCCCTTATGAACGCAATTCTGTCAGAACTTTTATCTTCTACGCCTTGAGGTGTGGTCACGCATCATATCAAATTCACGTTTAGGGTTATTTACTATTTACGCAACCGTAAACCTAGTGTCTTTTGAAACGTCTTTTGCAACGCAACTCAGCAGCAGAGCCCCTGGTTCCCTGGCAGGCTGTGCAAAGGCCCGTGCCCGCAGCCGGATTGCAGTACCTTGCCACCTCCCTGGCACAGGCCAAGCGGGGCCACTCTCCGCCGCCTGGCAGGGCCACCAAGATGCTGCTTTCTCCCCGCTATTGCAAAACCCGGTGCCCAGCCCTGGGTCCCCAGGTCCTCCCCAGCAGCGCCCAGAGTCGGCGGTGAGGGGCTCCCCGCCTCACGGGGCACAGGAAATCTCCCCGCGGGGGGCGACGGCTTTGCGGGGGTCGGGAAGCCCTGGCAAGCGGACCCGGCGGGGCTGTGGAAAGGGGTCAGTGGGGACGGGCGAGCGCCTGAGACCCGCCGCACCGCCGGGACGGGGCCGGGCTCTCTCGGACCGGCGTGCGGGGCCGAAGCGGGACTGGGGCCGGCCCTGAAGCCCAGGGGAGGGCTTTGCCGGGGGGCCCGGGTGCCGGTCGCAAGGCGTCCCGGTAGCAGGGCTGGCCGCGCACCGGGTCCGGGCGCGCACGGAAGGCGGAAATCCCCAGCGGGAGGAGGCGTGGGAGGGAAAGGGGAATGGCCTAAACCGGGCAGCGGGCGGCTCGGCTCGGCACGGCTCGGGCAGCCATCCATCCGCCATCCATCCGCCGGTCATCCGCCTCCCGCGCCGCTGCGATGGAGCCGCGAAGGTGAGTGGCGGCCCGGGGGAGGGGGAGCTGCCGCCCCTCCCGCCTGTCGCTGGGGCACGGGGGGCACAAGCCGGCTGTTTGCCGGGCTGCTTCCTCGGGGGGCAGAGAGGTATACACCCCGCCTCAGAAAAACCCGAGTTTCGTTGCAGCGCAGCGGGCAGGGAAAGCTCTGGTGGGGGTGGGCTTCTTAAAGGGAGAGAGGGGCGAGGAGGTGCGGGGCGTCCCCTCCCGGACCCGGGACCCGGGACAGCGGGCTGCGGCGTTAAACGTGCGCGGCAGCGGCTCCGGTGCTGGTGGTGCTGGCAGGGCGGGCGGCTCTCCCGTAGCCGCGGGAGAGGCGGGTTTTGCAAGGCACCCTCCGCGGCCAGGGCGCACCTCCGTATCGGGGCAGCCCAGGCAGAGCCCCCCCCAGCTGTACTTTGCGATCTACCCCGTTGAAGACTGTGGGCAAGTAATTGGCATTTTAAGGAGCCTTTTGGCCCGAAATGTGAATGATGGGAGAAGGCAAGCAGGCCCACCCGTTTTTATTACCCAAGTCAGCATTGCCTTACGGTAGGTGCTAGAAAAGCTTCACGAATAACCTATTTAGGGCACCTGCTGATGCGAGAAGAGCGATGTCACTGCAACGTTAGGGGATAAAGCGAATCCTACCAGTGGAGCAAAAGCCCCAAAGTTTTTATTGCAAGCATTGGGACATCTTTTGTCTGGCTGGTCTGTGCCAGAACAGCAACATCCCATGACTCTCAAATAAATAGTGCACGAGATGCTTGTAGGAAGAATAATGTCATTGAATGAGAATGTATGAGTTAGGACATGCAACTTTCTCCCGTTTCGCGTGGCATTTTAAAAAACGTATAGAAGAGAAAGGTGTGGGAAAGAGTTGAAAAAGGAAAAAAAAAAATTTTATAACAAATAAATAAAGGAGAGGGAGAACCTAAGAAACTAATGCAGTTACACCTGCACTTAGTGGAGCTCACTGCCAGTGCGATGGACATGGGAGCTGAGTGTACATATGGGGCAAAAGGGAGGTTTCTCTGCAGGCAAGAGCATTTCTCCCTTTTTCCAACAGGAGCTTGGCATTAAAGCTATTCCAGGGGAACATGATGGGCTGACACTGCCCCCACACTACCACAGCTGCAACCTCCTCCAAGTAAGAGGATTGAGCACCTCTAGATCTGTCCAATCTTAACTGTGACATCATTTATTAAAACAAGAAATCAAGGCATGCTTTGTGTACATACATTAGAGAATCAGTTCTGGCTGACTAGCTAAATGGTTTTTGGCATCAGCCATCGCCCCCCGTGGGGAGGTTTCCTGCCGTGGGAAATTCCCTGAAAAGTCCCATAAAGATCAGTCGATTGTTGTTCTCCGTTTAATTCAAATGACTGACTATATCCACAGTTTCTAACTTGGGCGGGGAACAATAAAACAAACACAGCCACGGGATTAAGAATGATTAAGAACTACATTGAGGTGAGCTTGTCAAGACAGACCTCTACAAGCCTGTCATAAAAGTGATGGCTCCTGCACAGTATACAAATACAACAGAAATACAAGACCAGGTGCAAAAGCCACCAAAAGTCACTGTCAGAGACAGAACAGAGCAGAGCCGCCTCGGTACACTTACTTGGGAGACTTACTTTAGGGCTGATTGCAGATTTACTAAAATAAGTATTAGAGCAGAAATGTTCCATGCTGGGCATCCACTTAAACTTTTGAAACCGCATCTATGAAACCATTTCAAAGGACACAGAAAAGGAAAAGAAAGTGTTTTCTTCATGTAAAAGTAATACCATTCAGACTGACTCTTCCCTAAATTTCCCCATCTCATTCTCTGGAGATGGGTCTTCAAGTGGAGGTAGATTTTGTGTCAGGAATGTCCTCTGAATGTCCTCTGCTTTCTCCATGGGAAGCCAAATATGTTTGGGAAGATCATAATTTTCTTGGGAGCGTGTGGGAATTAGAGACCCTTCTCCAAAGCAGAGAAGACCCAAGTTGTGCCCAGGCAGCTGGTAGGAGTAAAGCTGGGCAGAAGCAATGCTGTGCCTGCAAGGTGGTGGACGAATCCTGATGCTTGGCTGGACGAAGGGGCAGGAGAGCTGTGGGGAAAGGGCAGGAGGCCCAGATGAGAGAGAGGATGGTGTAAAGCGCAGCTGATGGGGAAAAGCAAGGTGAGAAATGGCTGCTGGGGGAGTAGGCTTAGGTCAGGCAGGGCAGGGTTGGTTTGGAGAGAAGAAGGCGAGCAGCCTGGGTGGGAGACCCTGGAGCTCACTCCTGGGTGGGGGCAGCTGTCCCCGTTGCCCCAGCCCTTGGGTCAGTGTTGGACCTGGCTGAGGGTTGAGAACAACTGGGGAAGGGAACCAGCTGCACCCAGGTAGTGTGGCCTCACAGTCCTGCTTGCTTGCAAAAGCAAGCTGGGGAAACGGGATGAGCAGGTGCTCGTGTCCCTCTGCCCATCGGCTCAGCTTTGCAACCTTATTGCACCCGGGGCCATATCAAGGTGGGCAACTGCAGCCACACAGCTCCCATTCCAAAACCTTTCCAGTGTCTACCTTTCCTTTCCCAAAGCAGTCTGGAGGAAGGAGAGCACGATGTATAGCTAGGCATGGTGGTGAAAGGCTATTTTAAAGTAACTCTTAGGAAAGTGCTGCACATTTATCTTTCTTAAAGCCTTATGGGATGAGAGTTAAATCACCTGGACTTTATAGATAGGTTACACTGGGTTTTCCTATAGCATCCACAGGTGTAACTCCCTTGGGAAACTCCTGCATAGTTTGCCCTCCGGACTAATCAATCACGCCAAATTCTTTCCAGCAAAACCTTTGCACAGCTCCCTGTAATCAGCACGTTTCCTGTTTACTGAGTGCACAAAACGATGGGCAGCATGGTCAGCTGCTTGTTGTCCTTTAACCAGATAAAACGGTAACTTGTTGAGTTGCAGCAAAACAGTGGGATGCAGGGCTTTAACCTGGGTTTAGGCCTGTGCAGCCGTGCTCCTTCCCGGTGATCCAGATATCCTCCAGGGCCTATTTGTCCAGTAAGTCTATATGGTTCATTTTTCACAAGAAAGACCAGCTTCATGCCTTCTGCTCTGATTCCAATATTAGTGCGTGTTACTGCTATTCGTGGCCTTGGCCACCCACCCACAGAGTTATGTCGTTTAAACAGAAGTTTTGCAGCTGTCAAAAATGCAAATACTTGATGGGACATTACATAGTAGCAGTACCTAATTTACTTACTTCTGCTACTATACAAACAACAGAGATGCTAAAGTCTATCATGTAACACTCTTGTTTGCTTTTTTATTTTAGCTATGGATTTCTGTTACTTCTCCTTCATGTCCTGAGAGCTGGTAAGTTCAGAACACTTCAGTTAAAAATGAAGCTGTCCCTCCCTTAATGTGTTTGGCCAAATACACAGTGTGTTTGTAATATGTACAATATAAACATATGCGTGTTTTCAGCAAGACACTTAAGAATTCCTCAGTGTGACATGCACCAGGGAAAGAAGAAAAAAATCGGTTTCTATCAGTTTCAGTAAGGAGAATAGCAAAGGACCTTATGGATGCTCTTGCTTAGATTGCTCTGCTTGCTTTACAGATATCCCTGCCTATTTATCTCTGCCAACAAAAGGCCTTAGAAGTGGGGTAATAAGGGTTGTTGATAAGCAGATCTAGCATGCCTGGATAATATTATGACTAGAATTATACATCACTGTATCAAATACCCAGTATTAGTAAGTCTTTTACTACAGTTCCAAAAATCCCTTTCAAAACAAGGGTAAGGTTAAAGGACATCACTTGGTGATATTCAAATGTTTTCAGAGTTGTCTCTCCTCTCTTCTTGCTTAATCACTGAGAAGGGCCTCAACAAAGTCATTGAGGAAAGTCCCTGGCCCCAAAATCAGGACAAACTGTACCAGATTCAGTTTCCGCAGATGCCAGCTGGCCTGTTCCTAAATAATGCCCGTGGTGGAGGTGCCCCCGTCTTCCCAGGCAATGCTTTCCAGAGCATCACTTTTCCTGCTGCTAAGAGGGATTTCCCAAAGTCTGAGCTGCAGTATCCTTGTTGCAGTTCAAGCCTGTTACTTGTTGTCTCACCCAGCAGAGGATAAGGGCCTGCAGAACATACTGCCTTCCTCCCTGCAAGTACTGCGTTTGCTTCAGTGGTATTGTTAAGCCAGGGTGCCCAACTCAGACGTGTAGATGAGCTATTTCTGAGTCCAGTGCACCAACACAAAGACGTGTCCCCCTTTAACACTGCCGCCTCCCTCCCACCTCACCATGCGCTGTTTCCACATTTCCAAACCTTCACTCCTGTCGTCTTTCTTTCCCTGATTGACCCACCTGCATAATCCCTTCGCCTAGCTGTAATCTCTCCCATCCAACCCCATGCCTGACCCCTCCTCACCCCCCAGTCCGACATTTACAACGTGCACACTGCTTCAGTCCCAGCAGCCAGTTGCACTAGAGAGGTTTCGGCTGCTGGGGTGGAGGAGAGGTGATGCATCCCTCCCAACAGGGAGGCTGCGGTCAGAGCCATCCTGGCCCTTTCGGAGTAGCTGACCTGCACCTTCTGCATCGCTCGTCAGCCAGCTCACACCTTCTCATTGCTCACCAGGAGACGTTGCCTTTTTTATGTCTGGAGGCCAGGAAAAGTGCCCTGAAAGCCAGATACTGTGCTGGCCTACCTCAAGTGGCCATGAGAGGTTGTAAATGTCTAGTGAATGTGTCACTGGAGGTATCTGGGCATGGTGGTTTGCCAGCTAGGTACATTTGTTGAGAGCATGATACCAATGGTAGCAATAAAATGTGATGCTATGACATGCCCACTTTGAGAAACACTGTTTTTACTCCCCTTTTTAATTTTTTGGGTCTCAAAATAATGGTAGCACTGTTTTTCTTATCAGTGTTTCCACGTCTTGTGATTTACCTGGTGTTATTTGGCATTTTTCTTAATTTAAAAGAAATTATTATTAAAGCATTAGGACCTGAATATGTGTCTGCAGGCAGTGGGCAAAGTGAAACGTGCAGGTATCCTTGGGGCTGGGAACGCTTAGACTGGTTGGTCCTTGGAGAAAGAAATAAGCAGAAGGCTTTATATTGTAAAAGGTCCCTTTGGAAAATGTACAGACAAACTGACACGGAGAGAATTAGCTACCGGCAAGTCAAGAGGTAGGAATGACTATGAAGTGAGCACACTCACCTGCCTGTTACAAATACTAATACTGGAGTCCACATGTGGAAGAATATACTTGAAAAGAATGACATTTTTTCACATAACCTCCCTTTTTTCTCTCTCTCTTTTAATCTTGTAGTTATTGCACTGGAGGAGACAACCATCGTCAGTAAACCTGGAGACAATGCTACACTGAGTTGCATTTATCGAGGAAGAGAATTGCACTTAAAAAATCTACGGGTATATTGGCAAATAGCTGATGATCAAGAAGAGTGTTCAGTTGTACATGCACTGATCTCTGGTCAAGACAACGAAAGTGAACAGTGTATTCACTTTAAAAACAGGACTCAGTTATTCTGGGATAGATTGGAAAATGGTGATTTTTCTCTGCTGCTGCTAAACGTCAGCCAGAGTGATGAACATAGGTACAAATGTGTAGTACTGCAGAAAACTGAATACACCAAAGTGATTCACCAGACAGAAGTGGTTCTCAGTTTAGCAGGTAAGAACTTGTATCACTTGCACATATTTGCCCAAGTTCTCATTCTAGCTTTTCAAATTCGTGCCATTTCAATATTACATTTAAGCATACCCTTAACTTTGAAACATACTTCAGCCCTTTGCTGAAATGAAGTCTGCTGAATTTAAATGTTACGGATAGGGAATCTAAAACTGGGAGAATACCCATAACAGCTGTTTATCCAGTGAGGGTTTTTTTTTTTCATCTTGGTTTTCATTAATATAAGGGCTCTTGCACATGACTGGGTGACAGCAGTTTAAGAAGTTGCCTTCTTCCTTTGGGTTTGGCTTCAGCCTTCTGCCCTTCCAGTAATTCTGTCGGCTCTCTGGCTTACATACCAAAACTGCAGGTGTTTCCCTTTCAAGTCATGAGGGTTGTGTGAAAGCCAGAACTTCTGCTTCAGAACCCACATCAAAATTTTGTCTTTTCAATACCTTTCAACATACCGATGACTATTTCTTTTTCTCTTGCTCTCCAGCTAGTTATAGCCAACCAATACTCAGTGGACCGATAAACAGTGACAGCACTGGAGAGGAGATGACTTTCAGCTGCAGGTCTGGCAATGGATACCCAAAGCCCAATGTTTATTGGGTAAATAAAACGGACGACAGCCACCTGCCTCCATCAGAGCTAAAGATCACACCCCACACCGATGGCACTTACAGCGTTTTTAGCACGCTGAAGGTTAAAGCCACTTCTAACATGCAAATAGAGTGCTCCATAGAAAACAAAATACTGCGGGAAAATCTCTCGGCCAACTGTAAGTCCCTTCATGATACTTTGTGTTTTCTAGATAGCAGATATATCAACCAGTGTGTCTCTGTCTGTACGTACGTACTAACAAGGGGTACGCATTAATTCAGTAGTTCCCAAAAGTGCCAAGCAGAGCACAGTTTTTGTTTCAAGCTAGTTAGGCTTAGCCATGGACTTAATGTTTACTTCTGACTTCTTCCACGCTGAAGCGAACACCCCATCAAGCGTGTTATGACAACAGCACTGAGAAGCTCTTGCATCTGAGGCAGTCACTGGGCTTTACCCTTTGGTTCCTCGGGTACATGATGACTTGGGGAGTCAGGTTATTTTTCAGGGGGCACCATACAGTAGATCCATGATTGCCGAACCCCTAGTCAACTGCTTTGCAGCACTCATGTTTGCTTTTAACTCTGCCTGGTTTCAAAGTTCTGTTTTCAGTCTCCAAAACTCAATTTAACACAGTGCACTATTTAATGTAGGCCTGTACCAAACAGGTAATATTAGCCCAGTAGAACAATACACCTAATAGCACGAGTATAAGAAGCTATTTATTGCCGATATGAGTGATCAATAGTAAAAACAACTATTTAGCCACTCAACTCTTCACAAAAACAGAAAGCTATTTACAAAAAAAAAAAGCTATTAAAAGCTATTAAAAAGTTATAACTATAGTAGCAATAGTGAATTTCATGATTTCCAAACAGCTGTGCAGAGAAGCTATCTGGAGTGGGAGAGCTTATCTGGAGGTGGCTGTTTGGTCTTATTGCTGTTCCTGGTCCTGCCTCCGACCACACCTTTCTCTCACAGGTTTCTGCACCCTGGTGCAAAGATGTTTGATTGTTTGCATAACTGTAACTGGATACCCACAGTTAATTTACCTGAACACACCAAGGAATCACATACTCTGGACTTAATGACACTGATCCCACAAACGTAGCCAGGGGATGTAGATTAAACTATTTCCAGGAAGAAAAACTGTGTGCACAAGCAAAAATTGCACAGTACGGTGTTTGTATGATAGCATACATAGCTGTCATCCCAAATTAAAGGGAAACTAAGCAACCTTGTTGTTAGTTTCCTATGGCATTCTGTCATATTGTATTCTGGGGGAAAAGATTTTCATCTTATTTTTTTGTTGGTTTCTAAAAGCACTACCACACTTGAAAGAGTAAAAGATGGGATTTGAAACCTTCAGTTTGCAGCAATCAGTAGAAATTTGTCACTAACTTCAGGGAAACAGGTTTTCACCCACCTTTCTGAATACCATCAGATTTACATTATAGATTCTGTACAGATTTATTTTCAACTGAGTCTAGATACAAGCTCAAACATACAGTCTCCCAAGGCTGGCAGGAAAGAAGAACAAAAAGGAAGAAAGAGGGATGCATGCAGTATGATGACAGGGAGGAATAAACTGGCATTGTATTATTGGACAGTGTAAGCTGGGGGTATGCCTTGCTCAGAAGGAATACCACCAGAATCATATGATATGAATAGCACAGATACTTAGTCCTTCAGCATCTTTTTGCGCTTGTAAAATGTGGTCAAATATTTGCCTGTTATGAAATGTGAAAATTTATACCTTATTACATCCTTTTTCTATTTTGTTCTAGACACGCAGCAGAACCAAAGCGATGGTTCTAGCACAGAAAGACACAAAAACCTGGAAAGAAATGGACGAGGTGCTCAAGCAGCTGGCATAGTTTCCATTGTCATTCTTCTAGGTCTTCTAGCTGTTTTAACCTGCTGTCTGTGGAGACGGAGGTCCTCTAAACTAGTGTCCTACACAGGTAATGAGGCCCTTCATTTGCATCACCCAATCTGAAGAATTCTTTTTAATTTGCCAAAATATTTAATGTCATCCAGCGTATTGCTAGAAGGTGTGAGTAAATTCTCTGCACACAACAGCAGGAAATCATGCTGTTATCAAAATCCTGGGGTTCCCTGGGGAGGACATACAGTGCCCCAGAACATGCTATTCTTTACGGTTTTCTGCTAATGCATCTGAGCCTCACAGGAGTTAACTGCTGGATGAGAGAGTAACTCAGACTTTGTGCCTGTTCAGGCTATAGTTTCTGGGCTGTGATCCCTGCAGACTGTTTCTGGACAAATGGAGGGGATGCTCCTCCATGGAACAAGACTGGGGTCAGTAGCTGTCTCTGCTTAGCACAATCCAAAGGAGAAATCAGAAGACAAATCAATCCTGAGAGCTTCAGAATCACTGGCTGGGCAATTAAAGGTTCAAGATCCCACTGGGATCAAGCAGATATCTACATGTTAGAAATAAAGCATGTCTCACTGTCACTCCATGTTATACAAGCTTGTTTTCCTTGTACATCCTTGTATACATCCTTGGATACATCTTTGTATTGCTGCATTTGCCCACGTGCGGGACTCTTCAATGCTTGGCAAGACAGAACAAAAGGTAGCTCTGAAAGACAGCTTGTGAACCAGACTCAGTCTGCTGATGTATCCGAGTACTTATATATGTATAGGCCACTTTGCAGGTATACAAGTGCTAACATCTAAGAAGAGGGAGCAGGGGCAACCACACTTTTTATGGACAAAGACAAACCACATTTTCAATCCATGCCCCCCTCCTCATGGCTAGCAAGCCCAGGTGCTTCAGAAAAGAGCAGGAGACAGCAGGGTAGTGATCTTGCTCAGCATCTGCAGCAGCTGTGCTAGGAGCCATGTCCTTCCTTCAGAAACAACCCAAGAGTGGTGCAGGACTCTGTCCCAAAACATGGAGCAGGGCTGTTGCTTCAAGCCCAAAATCTATCCTTGCTGAAATGGTAACCTGAATTGTAAGCAAATAGAGTATAGACTGCATTTTGCTATGCTAAGAGCATTTAGCGCATTGAACCCTCAACTTTGGTCAATGTTGCTTAATATTAATCACGTTTGGCTAAAGACTATAGTTATCTATCCTACATGCTTAAAACAGTGCATTTGTTTTGACAGATGTCCAACCAAATGAAGGCAAAGGAGGACTCAACTGTAAGTATTAAAAATATGTTACTGTATTTTCTCAAGAGTGACTTAAATTCATACCTTTGGTACTCAAGTTCAGCACAAAGCCTTTGGATTAGACTTGCTGGATGTTACAAACTCAAGCATGTAAAGCCGTGGCCCTACGTCTCTCAGCCCTTTCCTTGAGCTCTGTAAGCATTGCCAAAGGCAGCCTGAGAGTCTTGGTTCCCAGAAGTTCCTTTAACAATTCAGGCCAAAGGACGTGACAAATTGATGGGGGACACAGAGCGTACAGGCTGCAGCCACCCTCCCCTCCTGTTCTACAAGTGTGCTGCAGCTACTATTGCCATCAAGATGGATGGATTATGCTAGAAGCTGGGCAGAGCCAAACTTGGAAAATCTGTTTTAAATGCTGATTTTTCAAGCCTGGACAACACTGACCATTTATCACTTCATATCATGTCAGTGCCCATCACCAAATGGTTGTTCTCTGCCTTTTCAGGCACCATATCCTAGAAGATCTTTAGCTGTGATACAGGAACATCATATGCCTCGTGTCTATGAACCTAAGTGTATATACACCCAATTTAAAAACTACTAAGCACCCTCCTTTCCTAGAGAAAAAAAAAATGCAATTTAGGCCTTAAACATGTTCATATTTTTTATAAGCAAGAATGCAATATGGCAGGCCAGCTGGTTTACAAATTCATTTATCATTTATAGTGGGGGAAAAATAAAAAAAGGGCAAAAAAATCCAAGACAAATTTGGAAAAACAAACTGAGCACAGGGGACTTGCGAGAGTACAGAGAGGATGAAATATCTGCCTATTTTATATTTCATTTGGTAGTTTCTACTGAAGCAAATGACTGTTGCCTGGTTGTCTAGGCAGAACAGGCAGAAAATGCTGTGGTTCCACCAAAACTGTAATAGTGAAAGCATAGTTTGCCCTAGCAGATGCTGTGAATGTACCCAATTCATAATATCAAGCAGAAGCAAAATAGCCCTTAAGTTAAAAAACTTTTTCTAGAACTTCTTTGGTGGTCATAAAAACTGGGTTAATGGTCAGTTATTTTCCAGACCCATCATGCAACCCCAGCCTGATCCAC